>WEIU01019364.1:106785-118004 GCA_013389925.1 Aegithalos caudatus
CCGGCCCGGGCTCGGCCTTTTAAAGGCCTGCGGAGGAGGTGGAGGTGTGGAAGCGCCGGGAGGGTCCGGGTGGTCGTGGGGACTCGGTCTGACTCGCTGCGCGTTGTGCCGCTTTCAGCAAATACAGAGCAACTTCATCGTGGTGATCCACCCCGGCTCGACCACCCTGCGGCTCGGGCGGGCCACGGACACGCTGCCCGCGGGCATCCCGCACGTGATCGCGCGGCGCCACAAGCAGCAGGGCCAGGCGGCCTACAGGGACAGCTGGCTCCTCAGGGACGGCCTCAGTGTAAGCGCCGCTCCGCCTCGCAAAGGCCAGAGCCTCTGCCGGGCGGGCTGCTTTGTTGTGCAGTGCGTGTGTCCCTCTCATCCTTCATGTGTTTTCCAGAGGATGTCTCCAGTCAAACTTTTTCTCACCCTTTTAAGGGCTGTAGGTGCCACCTGCTGAAGTCAGTAGGCTTGCGCCGGTCTGTGTTCGAGTTCTATTTGATTTGTTTGCAATGAACTAAATCTAAAAACTTGATAAGTCGAGGGTTTGTACATGTTGACTCTCCTGTGCTGTGATCTGGTCCACACTCAGTATTTCTTCTGATAGAATGCCACCTGTACAAATATGTTGCAATAGGACACGAAATAAAGATGCTTGACTCCAGTCAGCAGGCAGAAGAGAATCAGAAGGCTTTATTTACAATTCAGTCTGCCTTTTTATAGCATGTTGTGCTAAAAAGGCACGTTAATGGTCCATAGGATTGACACCTCTCTCCATTGGTTAAGTAACAGAAACAACACCTGGGAGAGAGGTTGTTATGGGAAAGAAAATATTGTTTACACGAAGTTGTTTTGGAAACAAAGGGGAAATGTTGAAAGTTTCCCTTGAGAAAAGCTAGCAATTCTTAGGGTCAGAAATATTGGGCCCACAGGATTAGAATCTGACTTCTCCGTTTGTGAATGTGTTGGTTCCTAGTTAATTTATTACTTGGATAACACAGCAAGTAATTTTAGTCCAACCTGGTCAAAAAACATATGTACTAACCTTATTTGTAATCTGAATCTGTAAAAATTAAATTAACCTCTCTAGTATTAAACCTCACCTTTAAATAATTGAAATCTGTTTGAATGTTTTTGCTCCTACTTCATATGTCTAGCTAGGTAGGTAATGATCTGAGCACACCACTAGAGATGAAGTCCAGCAGACACTAAAAGCAGTTAAAAAATTCAAGTTAACTTGAATGAGTGTTGGGGGCTCTAATATAAATATTTTCTTTAAAAATGAGTGTAAGTCCATTTTTCATTGTACAAACATCTGTCCTTTCTGCAGTTTATCACCCATAGTAATTATTTAATTGTTTCCTAATAGCTTCAGTATTACCAGTACACAGACATGGTTTCCAAGTATTTACTTTGCATATTTGGGGTTTTCCTTAGAAACCTGAAAGTACTGAGCAGAGACAAAATGGCCTTAAAATGGTGGACCAAGCAATATGGTCCAAAAAGATGTCCAACGGAGCCAGGCGCATTCCAGTGTCCCCTGATCAGGTAACATTCTTCAGGTCCTATTAAACTGTTCATTCATGCAGCCCTTGGCTGTGATGCTATGCTACAAGAATAGATACCCTTTATAGTCCAAATATGGATAAGGGCTGTTGTGTTACCTAACTCTGAAAATGTGAGAAAAGTAACATTATAAATGTTTCCTCAAGGGTTGGGTTCAGGGGGGTGTTTTGTTTTTTTTCCATGCATAAAAAGTGACCAGTAAAATATTTGTCAACAGGATTTGGTTTGGTTACATTTCAGGCCAGGTCGTACAACAGACAGATGAGGCCTGCCATTTTGGATCACAGCTCTGGGGCCAAGTGGACAAACACATCAAATCATCCTGAATTTTTGGTAGGAGAAGAGGTAAGATTGATTTTCCTGCTGATTGAGGCTTCATGTGTTTTAATGCAGCCATTGATCAGTTGCAGTCAGCTATAAGTTAGCATGTACTAAGATGCTAAAGCTAACCCAGATGTGTAAAGCTAACTGAGAAGCTTTACTGTGGAGTAACTGAGTATTTGTTATTCAGCTAGACAAGAGGGTTTCCCCCATTTGCTTAACAAGTATCTTGGATCCCTTGCTGCTATAAATCAGGATTTTTGCAGGGAGTAGGTGAGAACTTTACCCATATGGCATAATTCAGAGAAAAGGCAAGAAACTGATAAAAGTATCACTACATGGAATTGCTGCTGAGTAACTTGATATTTGTTGGCTTCAAAGTGTTTAAATTATTTTAGTTTCTAATATGAGGTCATGGAAAAATATACCTTTGTGTTCTCTAGATGTCTGTGGGTAAGAACATTGAAACAACAAACTATGTAGTTGCTGTCCTTTTATTTTCATGGTTTATAATCAAGCCCTGTTACAAAGAAATCCACTGTATTGCTGTTACATCAGTCTGAGCTCTGTGGTGTCTTCTTGTATCTGCTTCTGAAATACTTTTCTTCCCAGTTGTTACTCATTTTGTTACTATTTTTTTGGGGAAAAGCAATGCCCAGAGTGTAATCTTTTCTTTCCAGGCACTATATGTTAATCCATTAGATTGTTATAATATCCACTGGCCCATTAGAAGAGGGCAGCTGAATCTCCATGCAGGACCTGGTGGCTCCCTCACTGCAGTACTGGCAGACCTGGAAGTTATTTGGTCACATGCAATACAAAAATACCTGGAAATACCACTGAAAGACCTAAAGGTGAGCTCTGAACAGCACATTTATGTGGTGTGGGCTGTATCCACTTAGAGAAGAGTTATTGTAAAAGAGAAACAACTTGCTGTTGTTGGTAGCCTCTTACTGGTGCTTTTCTTAATAAATACCTCCTTTCTGCTGGGGAGCAGGGTTCCCAAGACTTCATCTGGAATTTTGTCCATGTCTTTAAAACAAAAGCTGTTGATGGAACTTCTAACAAGGATGTTTAGAAATCCCATGACAGACATTTAGTCTCTGTTTGGGGTTTTTTTGTTGACTGTAAAGGAGGCACCTGGGAAGGGTTGCCTAATACTTGTGTAGTTACTTATCCCTGCAAAGTAGGTGTTTGTCTCATGCCTGATGTACTTTTAAACATTTTCATGGCTATAGATTCTTGGCACTTACTTTGAACACATTTTTAAAGTATTAAATTTCCTAAAATTTAGATATTTTTTTTTAGTAAGTTGTATATCAAACTTTGAGAGCTGGCTTTAATTTAGTGTTCTTGTCTTCAGTACTACAGATGCATTTTACTAATTCCAGACATCTATAATAAACAACATGTGAAAGAACTGGTAAATATGATCCTAATGAAGATGGGCTTCTCAGGTAAAAAACATAATGAAGCAAGTACTTTATGATTAATTGCATAAAGTTGTTGTTTTTTTTTTTTAATTTTAAGGCATATTTTTGCACATCAGCCCCAGGTTATCTGGGATCAGCACCCTCATCTTTTGCCAATCATTTAACTGTCTGTTTTAAGGGGGAACAAGGGTTGGCTAATATTGAAATGAGTTTTTAGGTTTGCTGTTATGCATCCCAGCTGTGGGCTTCTCATTCAGCTGAGATAAAAGTAGCAAGTCTGATTTCTTAAGTATTTCTAAAATGCATGATTGTCTGGAAGGACAGACTGGAACCTCTGGTAGTTCCCAGGTTTAAATATGGATTATGATACAAATGTACTCTGTAAAGGTGGATTGAAAGGAAAACAGAGGATAAAATTGGACCTTATTTTATAACTACTTAAAGACCTTTTCTGAAATCCTAATAGTAATGCTATTTGATTAAAACCAGAAAAAAATTAGGAAAACACTTCATGTACACTTCTGGTAGCCTAGACACTGCACTACCAGATTAAAAAAATAATTACAGTTTGGAGACAATACCTTTAATCTTGTAGAAAATGGATCATTAACCTTGCTCTTAACTTTTTTCAGGACTTTTAAAGCCTTATCCAACCAAAAAAATCTCTTAAGTATCACCCACCCCATCTTAATTAAATATACAGGCTTTCAGTTCAGAGTCAGGCTATTTGTAGATTTTTAAAAGACATTAAAATGTCCTTTAAATGTCAGCAACATGACTGTAAAGTTTGACGTGAATTTAACATAATTTTTTTCTCATCTTGCTAGGAATTATTGTACACCAGGAGTCTGTGTGTGCCACCTTTGGCAGTGGTTTAAGCAGTGCATGCACTGTAGATGTGGGAGATCAGAAGACAAGTGTTTGCTGTGTAGAAGATGGTGTTTCCCACCGCAACACCAGGTACCTTAGAGTGGGCAGAATTATTATAATCGTGCTTACCAAAGGTTTGACTTTTAAAAGGAGACAACATTTCTGTAAGTATAGGGGTTTTCTTACTCTGAGGCATTTAACAGAGTCAACAGTTACAATAGGAATCTTAAAGTATTGTCTTTAAAAGAAGAACTGATCAAAACTAATACTGTGTTCTGAAAAGTCATGATCCCAGAATGTCTAAAACCTCCCTAGCATTCCTCTCCCTATCACTGCAGTCAGCCAGTATTCCAGCAACTACATAAAAAGATCTTCTTCTCTGTGCTTTAGGCTGTGCCTTGCATATGGAGGATCTGATGTGTCAAGGTGTTTTTACTGGCTTATGCAAAGAGCAGGATTCCCATACAGAGACTGTCAATTGACTAATAAATTGGATTGCCTGCTGCTTCAGCACCTGAAGGAGACATTTTGTCATCTAGATCAGGTGAGAAGGAGAAAATCAGGTGTTATCCAAGTGAATTCTTTTCCTTTACAGAATGTTGCTCTGGAGAGCCTTTTTGTGAGTCCAAATTGATTGTAAATATTTTACTCAGGGGAGTACTGGCAAAAGTTGTATAAGCTTTAGACTTGAAATATTTGTAACTTGATTTATCTTTCCTCTAGCTGAAAGGAATCTCAACCCTTTGATAGGTAATTTCTTTGTTCTTATTGCTGAAAGAAGCTGATACTTCCATACTTGCTGGTTTTCAACTTCTGCTGCCAGCTGGTCTCTTCTTCCTGCAGAATGCTCATTGTACAGGCTTAGGCATGTAGAAAGCTGTCTGGCACGTCATATGACACGGAAAAGACTTTAAAAACCTCAAGATTAGGTAAATAAAATCCATAGTTAGAAGAAGGGTTTGTTACTTTTTGTTGTTTTCTGTAGTTAAATAGATTATGCAGCTTGATAAATGTTAAAGATACTTTTTGTTGTTGTTTCCATTGTTTCTGACTTTAGGATATTTCTGGATTACAAGATCACGAGTTCCAAATTCGGCATCCGGATTCTCCAGCTTTATTGTACCAATTCCGATTAGGGGATGAAAAATTACAGGTGATTTTTAAATTAACTTACAAGCATAGTGAGCATTCAAACTCAGAGCCTCAGTTTGTGCTACTAAGTCTAGTTTGTGCTACTAAGTGCTACTAGCCTCAGTCCAGTGCTACTAAACTCATGTGATTTATGGATTGTTCTTAAACTGTGCTTGTAGATAAAATAAATTCCTATATGGATGAGTGGGCCCAATGCAGCATGGTGGATGCACAAGACTTTCTAAGTAGCTTTGTCCTTCAAGTGCAAAGCATTAATGTTAATTTTGCAACTTTTTCAGCTCACCATTGAATTTTCTAATTTTGTAACAGACCACATTTGAATACGTATTTATCATACAATGCTAAATCTGTAAAGAAACTTGTGTATTTGTTGGGATTTTTTTTTAATTATAAAAAACAGAATACACTTTAGTATTTTACAAACTACCTGGAAAAAAAACCCTCTATTTAATTTTGAATTGTGAGAAAAACAGAGCAAGACTTTTATGTGTAGTAAATGCCAAAAGAAGGAATACTGTAGTAAAACCATGCCAAATCTCTCTTCAGGCACCCATGGCTCTGTTTTATCCAGCAACTTTTGGAATTGTTGGACAAAAAATGACAATTCTGCAGCACAGGTCACAAGGTGACCCTGAGGATCCTCATGATGAACATTATCTGCTGGCCACACAAAGTAAGCAGGAGCAGGTGTGTGATTGCTGGTTTTGTTTTTTATTAACTATCATTTAATTGGGGAATAAAATAAGGACTCATTAACTCATCTCAGAAACCAGAGTTTGGTACTTTGGTCAGAAGTATTAAAGCATAAATTTAAAGTAAGTAGTTACAGATGCCAAAACAATTCTTTAATTAGAAGTACGTATTTTTAACGTCTAGGAAGGCTTCATATTATGGGATTGATCAGTCTGACAGAGTTCAAAATAAGCCCTTACTTAGAATATGAGGATTAAAATGAAAATTAGATGAGGTAAAAATGCAGGGCTTAACCTTGCTGTGCAAAAAGGTGAAGGGAAGTACAATGGTCCTAAGTTAAATCTTTGTACTCTTCTGTAACCTGCTGTGACCTTTTTGCATTTTTCATATTTCAACTGGTTTTCTCATTTTTAAGTCTGCAAAAGCTACAGCTGACAGAAAATCTATGTCAAAGCCTGGTGCATTTGAGGGAGAATTGAGAGGCCAGTCCTCAGACATCTCAGAGAGGATCTACCCACAAGAAGTGGAGCTGGGATCTTCCCAGGGTGACTGTATGATACCTGGCAATGATTCAGAGGAGCCTTTAACTGCACACATGTCCAGGAAAACTGCTGTTTCTCAGTTTGAAGGCAAAGCCTTGGGGCTGGACAAAGCCATCCTTCACAGTATCGACTGCTGTGGTAAGAACTACATCTGTACAACTCTGTAAAATAACCTCAGGGTGGATTTATGTAACTCCTGTGTTTCACCAAAGAAAGACGTGTCTCTAGGTTTTATCATCTGGAGAGCAGCTACACTGGTTCTTATGCTTGCATCTTTGTTGATGTTTCAAAAGCTACATGTGCAAGGACTAGAAAAAGAATTTTAAAAGCAAACATCAGTTTCTATCTGGTTTGACTTGCAATAAATTACTTGTAATACAAGCTATATTAACTTTAAAGATCAGATCTATTTCTATATATTCATTCATTCCAGCATCTGATGATACAAAAAAGAAGATGTACAGCTCCATCTTAGTAGTGGGAGGAGGCCTTATGTTTCATAAAGCTCAGGAGTTTCTTCAACACCGAATTCTCAACAAAATGCCGCCTTCTTTCAGAAGAGTTGTTGAAAATGTTGAGGTCATCACAAGGCCTAAGGTAACTGTTAACTGATCACTAAGTAATTAGTAAATTATGATTGGTTGAAATCTTTAAAAGATTATAAGAAAAAAATTCTTTCAAAATCCTAGAGTAGTTAAATATCTGAGAATTAAGGGAGCTTTCAGCCTACAACATAGCACTGCCTGGTTAGAGACAGGGAGTTAGGGGCACAGCAGGAGTGTGACTGGTACAGATCTGTGAAATGTTTATCAGCTCAAGGCCCTGTTCTTAAAGAAGTTAGTACTGGCCTGTGAAGGTAACCTGTCTCCAACAAGAAATTGTGAATTTTTTTTTATTTTTAGTACTATCAAGATAATAGAAAAACAGGCATTGAGATTCATTTTCATTTGACACTAATAAGCAAAACTTGTAAATGTATTTCCATGTATTTCAGAGCCTCCATTACTAAATGCAAGATTTTCATGATGTGCTTAGGAAGCATCTTAAAACAAAAAGTGACTTCTCCAAGCATTGTGCATATCAAATATTTTTACCTCACTATTTTTTCCTGGATAATACTGAAAAACTTTTCTCCTCCCCTACCCCACCAGATTCTAAGTGGTGAATACCGTTAAAAAAATGGGATACAACTTTGGAGAACTATGCAAAGTGAGACCAATGATTGTGTGCAATCTGTGTTTTGAATTTAGGATATGGATCCACGTTTAATTGCCTGGAAAGGAGGTGCAGTTTTGGCCTGTCTGGACACAACTCAGGAGCTGTGGATATACCAGAGGGAGTGGCAGCGTTTTGGGGTCAGGATGTTACGGGAGCGAGCTGCCTTTGTGTGGTGATGAGGAACCTGGAGCACCTTCACTGAAGATTCCTTTCCCCAAATGCCCTTTTTTTCCAGTGCACACAAATTGATCCTCTGCTAATATATATTTTTTGTATTTTATTAATATTAACTTCAACTAAGATTTTTCTGGAAGTGTTGTAAAAAAACCAAAAACTTACTGAATTCCCTTGACTTCATCATCTTTTGAATTGTATGCATTGAATTCTGCATACAGAGTATCACTGTCATCTCCAGAGGGACTATATTTATACTGTACAGGTTATGTATATTGAAATTGCACAATGTAGGAACTTAAAGTATAAAATATTTGTGACAGTTGTTAAGCCAAGATTCATTCCAAAAACATGTATGCAGAAGCAACAGCTGAAGAGTGCAGCTGTGGGTTTAATGTAATTTTCTGATTCCTACTCCAATGTTACCAGGAGATGAAGTTGTTATATAAGTGATCATTAGGGTAAAAGTGAAATGAAGAACTAAAACTACAGTCACTGTTTGTATTTTACTTACATAATAAATTATTTTATTCAGTGGACAGACTAAGAATTTGGAAGTGAAGTATTTTTTATTGCCCTATACTTATCATCAAAACCTCTTGTTAACTTTTCATTACCCATTGTAGAGTCAACTTTTTTCCCTATTCTACAAAAATCATTATAACACACCCAAAAGACCTAGCTGCAATTTTATACAGCCAGCACAGATTCCAGTTTCATTCCACCTGAGGGCAGTGAGGCTGCACTCTTCAACCACCCTGCAACACCAACCAACCCTGGTTTGGTTGGGCAGCTGCCTTCAAAAGCACAGGACTGATTTGAACTGAAATACTGATGCTGGAGCTTCCTGAACAAACTTGAGAGTATTCCCATTGCAATAATACCTAGATGGTGTTTTTTATATGACCTTATCTAAAAGGATGCTTGCAGTAAAACTCTATGGGATACAAAAGCTCAAGAAGATGAGAACTCTTACCTCAGTCTGAGATGGCACAAGCAATGAGATACAGTCTCAAGTAGAGCAGCAAGAAGAAAACATTCAGATCCTCCAAATGAATTGGAGAAAAAAGAGAATAAAAGAAAAATAGAGAAAAAAAATTTTTGAAACAGTCTCTAAAAGCTGTCATAAGTTATCATAATAATACTTATCAATATATGGTATTTATGGATTTATTTGTTTTTAAATAGAATTTAGAGAAAATACAGTATCATTTCCAATGTCCATACATAGAAAGTATGCTAAAAAGCAATGCAAAATGATTAATCATCAATAATTGGAGTTGATTACTTAAATTACTTTTCTTCCCTACTTTGAAAGAAATAAGGCATATCAGTCTCAATCTGGTCCCTGCCAGTTCCTCCCATGTTACTGGAGTGTACCTCCCCCTGCAACCTGATGCTTCATCAGTCATCATTTCATCTCCTCTCTTCCTTTTTGTTTAGCCTTTTACCCTAAGAGCTACAAAGTAACTAATTCCTGAAGTGCAGCATTACTCTAATAAGCATAAAACTTAAGGAAGGTGAAAGGCAAAAGTTCCCAAGGCCAGCATAGACTAAGTCACCTAAGACCAAAATCATCTGCATCTTAACAGGATTTTAACATTCAAACATCTGTTGTAACCAAAACATTTATTTTTCCCAGATTTTTTTGCAAACATCCAGGGGAAAATCTGCTGAATATACCTGATAAATATTGCAACAGAAAACAATGAGTAGTTTCAGCTTAGTTTGCAGTGAATACTGACTTGAGAAGGATAAATATTCAAGTGTCCATGCATTTAAAACAATAGCAAATTCACCTGCACAGGATTCTCAAAATTTCTGTTTAAAGGCCATGTGTATGATCCAGCTGATAACAAAGGGATAAGCTATCATCACCAATTTCTAGTCTGCAAACCCATGAAATCCTGGACACCTGCAGGACCCCTTACAATGAAGTGGAAGCACCTCTATTTCTTTACATCCTGAACAACGAACACAGTTTTGTGCTCTACATCTACCCCTACTTAACTACTGAAATTATTCTGTTAATTCATGAGACTTCTATACTCTTATACATATTTAGTGCATATTTTCTATAAATATTTAATTTGCTTACAGAATAACAGCATTGAAAGTTTACAAAACTATTTCAACACTGCAAAAACACATCAGTTTGGTTTCAAGCATTCTTAATCATTGCAAAGATTAAAGACCACTAATGCCACGTACACATTTACTCCTAGATCTACAGGGAACAATTACTCTTCTCCATTAATGAGTAATTATTCAGAAGTTTAGAGTGTGGTGCTTGAGTGTGAATAACCAGCTACAGAGACTGTCCATTATCTTCTTACCTGATTAAGAACAAAAAACATTAACAAGTAATTAAGGTAGAAAATTATTAATGATTCAATACATTCTGAGAAGAGTGCTAAGGAGGGCTTCAGGGGAAAAAACCCAGCAACATCAACAATATTGCAGCAGAGACCATTGTCCTTAGATGATATCAGAAAAAAAGTACAAGATGTTGCAATAATCTTGGTTTGTCTTCATAATATCAGTTTTGTTCTGCCATGAGCATTCTGAAAGGCTAAACAAGACTCCCGGGTTTACCCTCCAGGAGTGGCACTGACTCTTCATTTGCATATACTGAAGATATTCAAAGGACAAAGCCAATAGACAAGTAACTTATCTGAGTTATATTGTGGAATTATTAGTTCTGCCTACCCAGTGGGAGCCCGTTCAAAGTTACGACTGAGCACACACTTACCAGTGTTACAACCAAACCCGAAAGCCGTCCCTGCTGAGGTAACCAACCAGTCACTGCAGACAGGCCCCTGCTGCTGTCCCTTCCAAACCAAGGCTTTCTCCTGGAAACACTCATTGCACAGGTAAGGATCGCAATTAAAGCCTTCAGCTGCAAGTTCCAGCTCAACTTTCACGGGCTGCCTTCGAGCCCAGCGCTGATACAGAGACCTCCCGTCAGTGCGGGGACAGCGAGGCCGGGCACGGAGCGGGGACACACCTGGGGTTTCATCCCCAGCCGCGCTGCAGCTCCCAGTGCTCCCACTGGAAAGCGTTTTCGCAGCCGAGGGTGGGGGAAATGTTTCTTTCGCCTCACTAAAAGCGGGGTGAAGAAGCTGGAGCGCTCCAGGTGGGATCGCCTCACCGCGGGGCTGGGTCTGCCCCGCGCCCCGGAGTTCCGCGGCGGAGCTGGCAGCCCCATCCCGGGGGAACCCGGCGGAGATTGGCAGCCCCATCCCGGGGGAACCCGGCGGAG
>WEIU01019364.1:118447-246673 GCA_013389925.1 Aegithalos caudatus
TGGGGGTGCCCCGTGCTGCCGAGGGACCGGGACAGAGCCGCCTCCCTCTTGCTCGGGCGGGAGCGGCCGCGGTCCCGGTGCGGTTCCGGAGCCCCCAGAGCGGGGTCGCGGACCCGCCGGAGCTCCCGGACACGCCTGTGCACAGAGGAGGAAGCGGCGAGGTAAGTGGGCTCGAACGCTTTCAGCCCTGGAAATGAAACTCACCGCAAAGTTTTTGAAATTGAATGAACTTTCTCCCGAGCGGGACTGAAGGGGACTTTACTCCAAAACATTCTGCAGCAGATACATTTAAACTTGTTACACAGCCTGCAGCAAGGAAAAACAAACAAACACAAAGCAAGATCTGCTTTAGCCTGAGCAGCTCTTCCTCCTGCACTTCACACAGTGAGGGCCCACAGCATTTGGTGGTAACGTGAAGGGTTAGTGTCCTGACATTGTTCCACTACATTACGGGTTGTCTATGCTGTGGACATCTCTGGGAGAGGGTCATGTTTTACATCTGCCAAAGAGGATATTCTTGTTTCTCCTCTGTCAACAGAACAGGCAGTAAGTGTTTTAGTCACTGTGACCCTCTCCGTTTTGTTTCAGGATCAGTTTAGAAGAAATGGGGTAGGATAGTGCTCATGCAGAGTGAATACTGAAAGGGGAGAGTGGATGTGAATCTGTAAGGCAAAAAGAACTGTGCATTGAAACTAGCATTTTAGTCCATTAAAACTAATGTTTTAATCCATTCAATCAAAACATGTGTGCTAGATTTATATTAAATTAGAGTAACTTGATTTTTGACCTCTGCACCTCAGAACTCAAAAGCACCAAGGTTTGTGAATCATCTACACACTGTAAAAGTCACTTGACTGTTATGGCCAGGACACTGCTGACTGACTTCACCCCCAGCCCCCTTTGCAAGATAAAAATTCTCTCAGATTATTCTGCCAATCCTGTTCCATTTGAAGTAAAACAACAAAATGCAAAGAAAACCATGAAATAACATCTAACTACATAGTTGAAAAACATAGGGTGCAGAAGAATTAAAATATACTACTTAAGTTACTTAAAAGGAACATTAGGTTTAGCTTTCTTGGCTGGCAGTTCAGCTTTCTATCCCAGGCAGAGGGTGCCTTGTCCTGAGTCCCTTAGAGAAGCCTCTTTTCACATTTGATGCCAGATGGAGTTATAATTGTAAGTACCCATGGATTATATCTGCAGAAATGTGTTACAATGGTACAAGGAGCTCTAACACCTAGTTTCAGAATTCCACTGCCCACCTCTAGCTAACCAACCAGTGTATTATTAACTGTATTATTATACTGTAGAAACAGAATTTTCCTGCTGAAATGCTCCTGCTCTCCTCAGTCTTGAACAACCACCAGCCATAGGCCCTGGTGAATAGCAGATTCATAAATACAAACTTTTTTAAAACAAGCTCCAGATTTTAAAGCTCTACTGCAATACAGGGAATGCATTTTATGTTGCTGTCTGCAAGTCTGCTCACTGATTACTGAGGAACATTTTACTACATGCTCGTAAAGATACCATGATATAGAGGGAAACCAGATAAAGACACAAAGTAACATGTAGTATGGTCCAAAAGATTTTTTTGTTGTTGTTGCTAGTGAGTACAGACCACCCCAGTAGGATCACAATGTGTAAACCTTCTACCTCTTTCCTTTTGACATAGCCACTGTAACATTTAGAGGACTTGGTCATAAAACTCTACTTCCCTACTGGGACAGAGTATCTCTCCCAGATTATCAGGGCCCAGCCCATATTCTACCAAGCCCCTCACCAATCTGCTGCTCCTGGATCAATAAAGTCCCATGACCCATCTGTTTTGCAGGTTAAATACAGGTACTGCAAAACCATAACCCTCTTCATCACAACCAAAACAAGTAAAAACATATTTACCTTTGCATCCTCTGCTGCATCACAGTAAGCTGATTAAAGCTTTTATCCAAGAAAGAACCCTTTAATAGGCTTCACCTGCTTTTTAAAAAAAAAAAAAAAAAAAAAAAAAAAAAAAAAAAAAACAGTCCCCATCTTCAGCTGGGAATAATTTTGAATCATCTATGTGAGGAAAATCAGCTGTGTGAACTTTAGGCTCAGGCATATCCCCAGCATCTTTCCTTTTTCTTTACAGAAAAAAAATTGTTCTCCATGGCTGGTTGTTCATTCAGAAGTTTTGGGGTTTGTACAGCCCCAAACAAGTTTATTACAAGTTTTCCTAAGAGAAGTCAGAGAGTTATGCTTCTTCCCATTTGCTCCCCAAGAGTAAAGGAACATACTTCTGCAAATGAGATTTTGTATCAAATTGTAACTGTACATGGAAAATTTTTAACACTTATCAGCAATTTACACCTAATTTTGTTACAGAGGATTTAACATATTTCAGGAGAATGTTTGCTTATCTCTCCCAGCTGGGCAGTGCTGGAAGAGATAGGTGTAATGGACCCTGGATAAGTCACTGTCTCTAGAATACATGACAACAGCTTAGACAGAAGTCATGGGCCAGGGAGGAATATTATTTATAGCCCAAGGACACCCATTTCACTAATTGTTTAGACCAAAAGGAATGGTTTCAGGGGAGAGGGCAGGAGAAACCCTTCAGGCTGGCCAGCAGGATCAGTACCTGTGACACACAGAAAATCTGGCACTGAGTGCCTGTGCCTGAACCAGTGCAACACAGAGCTAAACCTGTGGTACTTCCAAGCCTCACAGGCTTCTCTGAAAGTAAAAAAATAAAATAAAATAAAATAAAATAAAATAAAAATTTAAAAATAAAAATAAAAATAATAAAAAAACAACAACAACAACAAACTTTCCATTCCTACTCAGCCTAAGGATCTGGTGGCATTACATTGTGACTACTTGAAACACTCTTGCGGGATCTGGGGTTTAGTAGCAAGGTAGAAAGGCACAGATGAACAGATTTTGCCTTTCCCTGTGTTAGGAGACATCTGCAAATCCAATAGTTGTCACCTTGGGGATAGCTGGAAATGAGTTTGTTATATGTTTGTTTTGTGGAGACACTGTCTGACAGAATGTGCAATGAGCATCTCATCAATTCCATTGTGAATTGCCTTGTGTGATGTCACTGTCACAGACTCACAGAGATGTTTTTGAAATTGTGGTTGTTCTTAAATTCTTGCCTATTAGAGGTGGATAAAGAGTGACTACAAGGAATGCAAAAGTTTTCACCTCTTACAGTTTTGGCAAATACTGGCAAATGTTCATCTGTCTCAGGAACCAGAAGTAAATCAAAATCAGACTACATATAAGATATGATAGTATATTTGACCGCTGCATAGACTGCATTAAAATAATAATAAAACAGTGAATAAATAATAAGTACTTATAAGATAGTAATAAGACCAGTGAAGTTTACTGGTTTAGTGCCATTGTTAACTTTTTGGGTAATGAAAATGGGTAAAGTATACCATTGCCACCTCAAAATTACTGAGGTTTTAGAGGTAGTAATGCTTACATCTTAATTAGCATCTCTGTGGTTTTTTCTAGGGTAAACCACTGGATTTTTTTGTCAGAAATTCTGCGAGAGTGACTAACAATCAGTAAAGATGTCATACTTAGTGAAAGGATTTAAATGCCACAGTCCTGTGATGTGCAAAGTGGCAGGAAGCCTGTTTAAAGCGCGCGCATTAAAGAACACGTTAAGCATCAACGAACAACAATTCCAAATTTCACGTGCATCGTCTCAGCTGAGCTCTGAAAAGGGAGACTCTTACAATTACATCATCGTGGGAGCCGGATCAGCGGGCTGCGTGCTGGCCAACAGGCTGACAGAGGACCCGCAGAGCAGCGCGCTCCTTTTGGAAGCGGGCCCCAAGGACACCCTGCTGGGCAGTAAAAGGCTGATGTGGAAGATTCACATGCCCGCTGCCTTGACCTACAACCTGTGCGATGAGAAGTACAACTGGTACTACCACACGCGGCCGCAGAGGCACATGGACGGCCGGGTGATGTACTGGCCCCGGGGCCGGGTGTGGGGCGGCTCCTCCTCGCTCAATGCCATGGTTTACATCCGCGGGCACGCCGAGGATTACAACCGCTGGGACGGGCAGGGGGCTCGGGGCTGGGACTACGAGCACTGCCTGCCCTATTTTAAGAAGGCGCAGACGCACGAACTGGGGCCGGATCGGTACAGAGGTGGGAGCGGCCCCCTGCACGTGTCCAGAGGGAAAACGAACCATCCTCTCCATCAGGCGTTCCTGGAGGCGGCCCAGCAGGCTGGGTACCCCTTCACAGATGACATGAATGGCTATCAGCAGGAGGGCTTTGGCTGGATGGACATGACTATACACCAAGGTAAACCATAAAGGGGTCCTCAATTAGTTCCTATTCCTGACCCAGAAATAAATTCGAAATATGGACATCCAATCTGCGCTGAATGCCATTTGAGGGTTTAGGTTACTACCCAGCTATGGCACTCTGTATTTACACCCTATTCATTTCTCAGCAGCTTGCTATCGGTGTACTGTGTATTTCATTGCAAGTTGCATTGGTAGGAAAGTCCTGATTCACAGTTAAATTATGTCATTGTGAAAATTGTTACGTTAAAATAATATCTTTCATTATTATATCAAATCACATTTGCTTTGAACTCTATAAACTCTATGAAGACTTCCCCTCTGTAGGCATCCTGGTGGTTATTGGCCAAAATCTGAAGCATACTGAGCATGACTATTTTGATGTTTAATGTAAATATACATTGTAGGTCAAAGATGGAGCACAGCTAGTGCTTATCTTCGCCCAGCCATATCACGTCCAAATTTCTCAGTTGCAGAGAAGACACTTGTAACAAAAATCTTGTTCCAAGGAACAAAATGCATTGGTGTTGAGTATGTGAAAAATGGGCAGAGGAAAAAGGTAAGAGACTTTCAATTTCCAGTATGAAAGGTATGAATCAAAGCTAAATTATATATATTTTTTTAAATAAAAAATGGCACTTTACTGTGCAAAATGTTCATTTTTTAGAGGTTATGTTGTTTCTTACAGTATGTGATTCCTTGTCAGTTATTTTACAGAAAATTCCAGTTGTGTTGATTCAGAGATTAACTTCATCATCACACATCCATCTCCCAGTGCTGAGGGCACAAGCCAGAACTTGATGTTACACAATGTTGTGTAAGATCTCTGACTGGAGCCTGTGGTGCAACCATGGCCTGTCCCAGCACATTGACCAGAGTGCTGCAATGGGGATGTTTCTGAAAAACAAATCTGGCAGAGGAAAATCTGTAAAAGCCAGACACTGAAATCTGAATGGCTCAAGGGATGAATGACAAATCTTGCCTTATGGTTGGGTGTGGAATGAATATTTCTTAGTTTCAGTCACACTTCCACTGAAAATGTGATTGTGTGAAAGGAAGCTTCAATTGCCATTGCAAAATTCAGTGGATAATTGGTTCATTTTGTGTCTCTTTCAAGCCATTGACTTCCGTAGAACCTAAACCATCCTCACTTGCCTTAACAGCTGATTATGGAGTAGCCTGTAACTAGGATATTTCCTAAAAGGGGCTTGTATGCTAATAACCTAAGATATTTAGTCACAAAAGATTACAAAACAATTACAAAGTGTATTAATAATATCCTAGAGAGAGCTGAGTACAAATCCTGGTGGTTTGAGTTTAGTAAGCTTTATAAAAATCAGCAGACAAGTTCTGTGACTGAGCACCTGCCAGAGGTTAAAATGCATTGTAAATAATCTGTTCTTTGATTTTCTAAAGCACAGATCAAATCTGCTGCTAAATGAATTGCAAATGATAATAATATTACCAATATGAAACAGAAGTTGCAGAACTTATTAAATTTCTGTGAAAACAGTCCCCCTAATTGCTGCTCTTTTGCCATTAAGATCAATTTTGTTGAATAAAGCCTTGGAAACCCAATTACACGTGATCAAAGATTTTCTGAACACTGGACCATTTAGTTGTGAAAGTCTTCAATTGCTATGAATTTTCATACATACTAATATATATATATGAATTCTACATAGTGAATAATATGTATTTCTAATCATCTATTGTACAAAGTAACACCTTCCAAGTATTTCCCTTCATTCTCTCCCCCTTCCCCTCTCCCCCAGCATCAAAACTGCAGGATTAGTCTGCTTTTACCTTCTGGAAAATCTTACACCTGTCAGGATGGAAGAAGTAATAATTTTATTGCATTATGAACATCAAGATTAAGCAACTGACTACATTAAAGTGTTTTTGTTTTTACAGTCTATTTTAGATAGAATCTCTTTTACGTCAGTCATCAGCAAAGTGAAAAGATCATCAAGACCTGATTCAAAAATTATTCAAAAACCTATTCACCAGCCAGTGTTATTTGTCTAACACTGAAGTCCTAGAGACCTCCCAGGACTCCAGTAAGCCCTCTGACAAAAGTAGGAAATGTAGACTAAACATTCCTGGAATTTTAAAGTTCAGAATGAAGCAGAAAAGCATATTTATACTTTATATTTCATATTAAGGATGAAAAATTTTTAGTGTATATAGACTAACCCAAAAAAAATGTATCAAAGTCTCTTCTTCCTCTTAGCTGGGACATTATGAAAAAGTTTTTGTGGGCTAGGAATAAATAGAGTGCTGACTTTGAAGTGAGTTTGGACTGAGCATCATTTGAATGCTGCTCTGGACAAACTGGTACCAGTTCTGTGTGTACCATAGAAAAGGCAAACAGGTTAAATAAGTTTGTATAACATGCAAAATACAGCTCCAAGTATTGATTCAACAGGCTCTGATATGGTATTTATTAGTCTTAAGATACTAATGATTGCCCAAAGCAAACAACAAATAAAAGATAACAGCACTGGCCATCTGTTGGCCATATCCCATAAATAGTGTGAAAATGCTTTTTATTATTATTACAGTTGGATGTTACTGTAGCAACAGTCTCATTTGCCATCATTTTGTATAGCTGAGGTGTCATTCAAAAAAGGCAGGATTACAAATTAATATACATTCCATGCTAATCTGCTAAAACTGAGTCAAAGGCAGAGGAATAATTTAGCAGCCTGTATCATGACCAGCTCAGGGCTCAGAGCAAACCATTTGATGAAAAGACTGTCAGCAAAAGAAAATTCATTCTGTGCCTGCAGTCAATTTTATCAGCAGTGCTTTAGTGGATGGGGGTGTTTTTGATGACTACCACGAGCTAAGAAATCAAACTTTAGCCTTGGTGAATTAAAAAACAAAATCTCTTGAGAATTTTTGTGCTACCATGTCTGTAAATCCCAAATCTTCCTTAGGAATTTCAGTTTTAATTTATAAAGGGTTACTGAAAATGGCAGAGAAGCTTAGCTGCCAGATCCGAGTGCCACAGGTACTCCCCTGGCAAGCAGGATGGGAGCTGGGCTGAATGTTCTGTGCCATACAGTTTGAATGGTTTGTAAAGATGGGAATAAATACAGGAATGATCAAAGCAAAAGCTTGATTACTTCTCTCTGTGGAAAATTCTGACAAGACAGGAATACATTTAAATGAGGAAGATGTGAGGGAAGGGTGTTTAATCTGGATCAGAACAGCATATCCAAAGAGCAGTCCCTGATGCTGCTTGCATTCAGCTCAGGCTTAATAATCTTAGGGCTTTTGTGCTCATTTCCTTTCAGGTTTTTGCCAATAAGGAAGTTATTTTAAGTGGAGGTGCCATAAATTCTCCCCAGCTGCTTATGTTGTCTGGAATTGGAAACGCAGACGATCTAAAAAAACTGGGGATCCCTGTCGTTTGCCATCTTCCTGGTAATTTTTTTTCTTTCTTCTTTCATCTTCCTATGGATGCAACTGAACCACCATTAAATTAAATTAATCATGTAATTGAGTTTTCTTTATGTCAAGTTATGAAGCACATGTTGAAACATGTTTGTTACAAATCAGTGGAAAGATGTATTGATTTTATACAAATCAGTGGAAACATGCATTGATTTCAGAATTAAGCAACAAACTCCTACTCTTTCTTCACCACATTTGACAGTGAAAAATGCCTTTCTGAAGGCATATTTTTATGCTTAAGCAGCACACTTGTCATTAAGAGTTTTGATTTAGTTTTGATCCACAACAGATTGTATAAACTCCCACTGTCATAAATATTCAAATATAGAAGAAATAACATTAACTTTTCCTAAAAGCTAAAGAAGTAAGCACAATATTTAGAAGCCATATCTGGCACTTTTAGAACTTATATATCTGCCATTTAACTTCCTATTTTATTCTACTTATGTTGTGTTTATGTAAAACCTTATTCTGACATGAGCAAAAGGCTGATGTGACTCATGGCCTTGGTCTGTGGCATCACTGCCCTTGTAAGGGGTTGGTTTAGTTTCCACTTAAGATGTTCTCTGCTTGAAACATGGTGGGTAATTATTCTGTGTGAAATAACCTTTTTTTCTTCTCACTTTCTTCTCCCTCCCCCTCTCTACCCCCTGCAGGAGTAGGCCAGAACCTTCAAGATCATTTAGAAGTGTATGTCCAGCAAAAGTGCACCAAACCTATAACTCTGTATCATTCACAAAAGCCACTTAACATGGTGAGGATTGGTCTCGAATGGCTTTGGAAATTTACAGGTATGAAGGAAAGTATGCAATCATTCCACCACTGACTGATTTATGACAGCCTTTTATCTGGGAGTTTTATAGTCTGGGAGCCTTAATATGTAATCTTTGTCATGCTCTGGGAAATAACTGGAACTTGAAAATGAATTTAAACTATTTCTTTCCTTCTATACTAGAATATTTTAAAGTTTTTATATTTCAGGTATTGAAGGAGGTTATTACACACCACTTTTAACATTCCTCTATCTCATGCAAAGAAAAATTCTACATTTAAAAATCAGTGCTACTAAGAAAGGCTATTGCAAAGAAGATGGAGAAAATATTCTATTTTAAATCAATGTGATGTCAATAAAAACATATTGTTGAACTGACTTACATTTTCTGTATAATTGTCTCAAAAGAATTTGTCCGTTGCTCTGATCTGAATCATTTTGGCCTGCAAGCAAATGTGAATAGACTTGCCTTAAAATGACACATGCATTTTACAGTACCTCAGTCAAAAAGAATCTGTAGATATAATCCTTGATGTCAGTTAAATAGCTTGGCCAAAGTTGAGCTCCATATCACTTGCTGAATTATCTTATTATTTGACAACTTCTTCTGGGTATATGTGGCTTTTTACCATGCAAGTAAATATTGAGGGCTAACTTACAGTTTTAAACAGAAATGAAAATAACATAAGGCACATTTCAGGGATTTTATCTTTCCCTTCAGGCACTGTGGATGGCTCTGCCTATTCCATGTGACTGATGGGATAACTGGAGTCTGTGTCATAGAGAGAGCCGTGCAGGAATATCAGGACAGCCAGTTCCCTCCACAGCTGTTAGGATCCAAATCTGCTTCTGGAGTCAGACCCTTGGGCTGCCAGTTGCAGTGAGATAACTGTAACATCCCATTCTCAGATCAGTGGGGCTTCCAAAGTTGTGCATATTTACATTCATCCAGGAATTACAAAGCAGGTGAAAGGGATGCACACTGCTTAAACTACGAGCTGTTCATAATGGATTTGCATTCCTTGCAATTGACCCTGGACATGCAAACTACTCATAGTAGTGCAACTAAGGGTTAATAACAAGTGGACTTGTAGTTCTTCCAGGTATTTAATGGCATCTTCTCTCTCCTTTACACTGTCCAGGTGAGGGAGCCACTGCCCACCTGGAATCTGGTGGTTTCATCCGAAGTGAAGCGGGGGTTCCTCACCCTGACATTCAGTTCCACTTCCTCCCATCCCAGGTGATTGACCATGGCAGGGTTGCCTCCACGATGGAAGCTTACCAGGTGAGCTGAAGAGAATGTTCCAGTAAGGTTCTGTAGACATTGGTAAAGAGGTCTATGCTCCATTATAAATGTTGATAATTTGGCTATATACTGAAAAACTCTTGGTTCAGTATAATATGAAATAGATTGCTTAACCTTTTTTGGGGGGGTGAAAAACACAGCCTTGTTATTTGGTATTGCCACTGAACTTTTGTTAGTTTTTATCTCTGTGAAAGAAGGCAAGTATTGAATTAAGCATTCACTCTACTGAAGTGCCCTAGTGCTGTGGGTTAGGACACAATTTTGCAGTGGAGCAAAGTGTTCCCTGCTCCACTGCAGTTTAGACAAAGATTTAAGTGAAAATGTATAGAAACACTCACTTATTCACTGTCACAAATCCAAGCCCATTTTTAGACTATTATCTTGATCCAAAACTCAAAATGCTAATTCTGGGGAACTATCACTGAATATACATGTTTTTCCTTGCTGATCTCCTTCCTTCAGAGACAATAATAATTTGGTCCAGGTGCTATTTGTATTAGAGTGCTCTGATACTACTAAATTGGAATGGTTGTATTTTAAGTGAAAAGAACAGCTGTGAGTTGATGTGACAGGCATATTTCCTCCCTGCAGCAGAATTACATATTTACAAAAGAAATTAATGGAAAAACATTCAATGGTGTTTCCATCTCTGTTTAATATTCACGTTACTTTACATTATTTTACAAATTCTGTCTAAATTGGGAAAAAAAAATTTAAAAAGGAAAGAAAAAAACCCCATGCTGAATTTGGAAGTAGATCTGGTGGGATTGTGTAATGAGTACAGTGTGGGTGTTGCAGGTCCACGTGGGACCCATGAGGAGCACAAGTGTGGGCTGGCTGAAGCTGAAGAGTTCAGACCCAAATGACCACCCCATCATTGAGCCCAACTACCTGTCAACAGGTAAATGCAGCCTCTCCTTGCTCTGATGTCAGCTTACTTCCCACCTCTTTCACTAGCTGATTTTTGTGCCTACTAAACACCAGTTCAGAAGTGCTGGTTGGCACATTGTTACTTACTTCTCATTTATATAAGTCACCTAGCATGAAAAGAGGTGATTGTGCAAAGCACTGTGTAAGCTAGAAAGAATTCCCTGTTGGGGATGAAGTCAGAATTCTCAGTATCTGCTGTCTTGCTGTTTGTTTCACCACCTCTGCTTGTGAAGGAATGACTTTCTTTTGCTTCTTTGTGCTGAAACTCTTCTCCTTTTCCTTGATGGTGGGTACAGCAAGATAAAGTGCAATTCCTCATAGTTCACATCTTCCCTTTTGGGGTTGTGCAATATAAGTGACAGTTTTGTTCACAGTGAATGTAAATATCTGTGACTTTGAAAAATATTCTGCTTTATTATGGCTTTCAGCAAGAAGTGAGAGACTTTTCTTCCAGCCTTTTTTTCTACAATGCATCTTTTTTTCTGGTTTGCATTCTCTATATACCATTAAAGTAAATGTGTACTTACAATTTTCATATTTTCTCTCTATACAGAAAGAGATATTTGGGAGTTCCGCCAGTGTGTCAAGTTGACCAGAGAGATCTTTGCTCAGAAAGCTTTTGAAAAATTTCGTGGGCCTGAAATTCAACCAGGAAATCATGTTCAGTCTGACAAAGAAATAGATGCTTTCATAAGGCAGAAGGCTGATAGTGCTTATCATCCTTCCTGCACCTGTAAAATGGGTCAGCCTTCAGACAGCACTGCTGTGGTGGATCCCCAAACAAAAGTAATTGGGGTTGAAAACTTGAGAGTAGTTGATGCTTCAATAATGCCCAGCGTTGTCACTGGAAACTTGAATGCCCCAACTATCATGATAGCAGAGAAAGCTGCAGATATAATTAAGGGTCTCCCATCACTTCAGGAGAAAAATGTTCCTGTATACAAGCCCAAGACCTTGGAAACACAGAGATAAATATTATCATCCTTTCATATCATTTGATATTTAGGCTTTTATCAACATATTGGTATCTCAAATTGAACATGCCAATATGATAAATATCATGCAAAACAACATATCCTATTAAAATAACTATTAATTTGAATAATTTTTTTGGTATTAGGCTACCTACTGTGTTTCTAATCACCTGGCTTAAGTTGCATATTTTAGAATCATAGAAAATGTTGAAGGGACCAATCAATTCAGGATCATTGAGTCCAACTCCTGGCCCTGTACAGGACAGTCCAAGAATGATAAATGTAGTTAAATATCACCTTTTGTGGTAAATTCAAATTTTCTGTTGAAGAATAGCTGTTTCTAATTGACAAGAGGGTTGTACACATCAGCCAGAAATACTGTGTGATTGCATAAGGGATGGAGGACATTAATGTGTGTTATTTTGAAAATTATTGTTATTTGAAGAATTTTAACTGCTATAAGAATGTTACCCAAGATAAGAGATAATCACCACATCCTGCAAAGAATGGTCAAGGAAATGTAAGCACTTATGCAATTTCATATTCAAGAGCTGAATTGGTTTGTATCAGAATTCATAGGAGAGGGAGGAACCTGCATGTGCTCAGAATTTCTCAAACATGGTTTTTATGAAAGGAATGCACAGTTTACAAATCCTCACTCTAAGTTAGATTTCACTTAGCTCAGCAGTCTCTAACTGTATAGGATTCAGGGAGAAGACATACAGTGTATTTATCAGAAACTTATTTTTCTAAAAAATGCAGAACTGGAGTTGATGTTTATAAAAATCTACTGGAAAATTTTGTTTTGCTGTTTTGTTTGTTTGTTTTTTCACAAGGAGCTTAGTAGAATTCTGCTCACAATTTCAGCTGATGTAGCTGTACCAGTAGCAGTAAGAGACCTGTACTCTCTATAACATCCCTAAAGTGATTGGTCTTTGCTCAGGTGACTTCAAAAGATATTTATCAGTAAATATTCTGAATGGTGCCTTGCTATCACTCAAATTTTAGAAAAATTACAACCAAACTATATTTAAAATTAAATGTTACTTAAAATAACTATCAAATCAGATATTGATGATATGGGAAGAGGTCTTTTTAAATTAGAAGGCAAATATCTTATTCAGTGAGCCAATGCTATATTCTAGTTAGGACTTAAATCTTTGCTTTTTTAATTTTCAGATGTGTAAGTTAAGATACTTGCACTTTCATGGCTGTTTCTAGTGTCAAACTAACTTTCAGGTACTGATTAAAAAAAAACAAACAAAACCTAAAGAAACTGAACTCACTGAAAGAAATTGATTCCATTGATTATTTTGTATTTATTAAGCATTCCAAAGTAACTTCTGACTAAGCAGATGTCAAATCATAAACTAAAGTCTTCTGCAGCCTAAGAATGCTCAGGACTTGTGGCAAAGAGAATAATCATTTTTTCAGAAAAAAAAAATGGAATTTTACAGCCTTTTAACAGACTGTAGAAAACCTTGCTGACTCAGGTGTTGGCTGGAGGGACAACTGCAGATGTTTAAGGCAGATACTTGTACCTGGTGCTGCTGGCACTGCCTGGAAGCTCTGCTGAAGGAAAGGACTGAATTCCTTAGAGCAGCTGCATAAACACAAACAAAACCACTGAAGATGGAAGATGACAGCAGTGAACTCTGCTCCAAAGGGAGACAGGTAAAGCCTTTCTATGTATGGGATGCACTCTTTTGAAATGAGGGGAAGAACAAGAATATTTCACATCATAGGTGACTGAGTAGCTGAGTTAAGGAGACAATTCATCTGGCAACTGTTTGAGAAAAACATGGATTGTATATTCTGTACCTCCTAATGGCAAAGAATTCTTTCCCAGAACTTAGGCTTGTGAGATTTTTCTTTCAAGGTATTCAGTAATTTCCAGACATTTGTCATTTAGAATACAGTAAGGATGTTTAAACTTATATGCACTGGTGAGACTTACCACAGTCCTGTGCAGTTGAGAAGGGAGGAAATTTGGCAAAATGAGATACTGAAGTTCCTGCATTTGCACAAAATGTGGATTTCCACTCTAGGCATGCAAGATGGGAATTGTTATTATGCAACTGCAGAGGATAAACTGCCCCTGGCTTACATAACTTACACTGAACATGCACAGACCTTTCCTCTGCCTTATTCCAAGCTCCAAAAAGAGGAGTAAATAGCAAGGTTAGGTATCCATGTGTCTTATGTTCAGGAGACATTGCTGCACTGAGAAATCAGATAATCAGGCATTCCTTCTGAAACATCATCATCTGTTCTTGCAGTTCCAGGCATCCACAGACGTCCTGCAGATTCCTCCCCTTCTAAACATTTAAACATTTTCACTGCTCTGAACTGCAGTTGCTTTATTAACTCCAGCCTCACTGCTGTAGAGTATTGAGGCTCCTTCATGAGATTGCTTTGATGCAGTGCTGAAGGGTTTGTTGCTCTGGGGAAATCTTTAAGTAGCATCACTTTACCATTAGTTTATCCTGTGTTTTATCTGGTTGCTGATATTGAATTCCTGTTAAAAATTCTCCTGACTTGCAGACAGCAGCATCAAGTCTACTAAAGGGTCCTTAGAACAGGTCTAGGTTATTCTAACACATCCTGTGGAGCACTGGCAGTCTCATAGCTAAAATTAACCATCTTTTACACCTTATCGGACTGCAGAACACAGGTTGTAATTCCACAGTTATACCTATTTAACAAAACAATGCAGTGTGATTATTCCAAATTCTACCCAGACATAAATTCTATAAGCATACAGATAATACATTATGTGTTCAAAATCATAATGTAATGTTTTAATTGTAAAATCTGTTTGATTCAAGAATTACTAGACCTGCCAGCATGGCTTGGACCAGCAATGGTACTGCAAGAGAAACCCCAGCAGCTCCATGGAAATGGGTGGTTGCAGATGCTCCAGGCAGTTGGAGGTCTCTGGCTGGAGACAATGAGATTAAGAAAGACAAGTGACCAAAAACATTTCTTTTGTACACACATTCCAGCTCAAGTGCTTTTAAAAGCAGCAGAATATAGCAGCATTTATAAAATTGCATTGTACTTAATTTTTGTAAGATTTCGTTCACCACAACCTTAAAATCCTTTCCAAGTGTCTGCTTTTCAGTTAGTCTGCAACCAAATTAGACAGCTATATGAACACTGGAAAAGTGGGCTTGGAATATGCATTTTCTATAAAAAAATATAGAAACAGATTTTGAGGAATAATAAAAGCATAAATATATTAAATAATATAAAATATAGGTATGTCATATATTATCAAATCAAAATAAAAGTAATTAAATACATTTTATATTATAGTTAAAATGAAGGAGTACACAAGCACATCTTATAATTTTTAGTCTCAATTCTTCTGTCAGCCATGCTCCAAAAAAAGATGCTGTTCAAATATGAATATATTTTATAGATTCATTTTTTTCAGTGAATTTACTTCACTGTAGAATACTTACCAGTTCTTTACTAGTATTTTCTCTCATTAAATACGTATATAAACAAACTTGGAGTGATGCTTTAATTATTGAGAGAACTTCTAGATTTCTTGTACTAATTACTAGGATTGGTTGTATTCTAAGGGTGCCAATTACCATGTAATTATGAATATATTGATTACTTGTTACCACATATTTCTGTAGTGAAACCAAACAAGTATTCTTTGAATCTTAACAAATGTTCTCCCCTAAGCCAATAACTACATAGAACATGGTCTGCAACTAAATTTCCTTCATTGCTTATTTGTGCAAATAGTTCTCTCATAAAATTTCTTATCTACCTTAAGGAGGTTCTCATCACACCATTAAAGGCTGAGGACAAAGAGCATGAAAATACAGTGAGGTCAGCATACTGTTTTATGCCTCTTTGGAGAAATCACTAATTAAAAACCCTGCCACTCTGCTCAGTCTGCCAAACCTGACGTGCTATCAAATGTCCATGCTGGACAAAATACAAGTCTGAGATTGTTTTCCTCCTTTTTGTTTTAAAGTTTAACTTCAGTTGCCCTGAAGGTGGTTATCAGAAGTGGGTTTACCACAGCAGGCAGAACTTTGAAATCTACTCATTGCTATTTCACAGGGATTGCTCCATTTTGGCCTCCCAGATTTTGTTTCTGTAAGCTGGGAAATTGTAACAAAGTGAGTATTGCTGGGTAACCTACCCAAGAGCTTCCCAAGACAGCATGGCAAATTTATTTAAATGTTTCAGGGTATTTTAGTGACATTTTTCCTAATCATTTCCACGGGTCTGGCTCTTGGGAAGTAGTAATCCCTTTTGTACATGAATACTCTATTTCTTTGTGGTCAACAGCAACCATTCATAAAAGACTTGCACAATTTGATGCTGCAGACTGATACCCTATTTCACACATTCCCTCCCGTTCTTATAACATTGCAAATTGAATTTAGCCTTTGGAACTTCTTTGTGAAAAATCATTAGTAAAAGGACTCCCAAGTATAATAAAATTATTACACAGTTTTATTTGGAGAACATTTTGCATTTGTTTTAATACAAAATGATGTAGGTCAAGAAATAATTTACAAACCTTTAAGTTCTTATCCTGGCATTTGAAATAAGAATGATTTCAGAGGAAGTCTGTAAGCTATTCATAGGAAACTGTCATTATGTACAAAATGTTTATTGACATGTTTTAAACATCACATTTGTAAAAATGTGAACTGGATTGCTATCTAGCATAGGAACTACAGGTAAAACCTGATAAGATAACTTGTTAGAACAAGTCATTGTTATCCAGTGCTAACAAAGTAGACAGTAGCTTTCAGGGTGTTTTAATTATCCTCCAAGGTCATTTCAGCCTCAAAGACATTTCAGGGTTTTACTGCATTGTGAACAATATCGAAGCCCTCTCTTGATTGCATAAAAATAAATCTTTGAAATAGTACACATAGAACAACAGAAAGGTAGAGGCAACAAAATAATGTTTTTTTATATCAAGGTTTTTGGTTCTGTGTAGAATCATACCATCACATTTCTTCTGTTTCCAAGCAGGGAAAGTAGCACTGAAGTAAAGCATTTTCATTCACCTGTGATGTACTTTCTGCCTCAGATATTTCCTGTGTCAGTTTAGGGGATGTGGGGATTACACTTTGTCAAAACTAATTGCCTCATCACCAGGAATACCCTGGCATGAACTTGCCAAGGTTTTTGGGTTTGGGGTTTGGTTTTTTTTGCATGGGGCTATTACAAAAATAAAATTAGAACTTACTTTTCAGTCAGAAAAAAAAGTTGAAATTACTTTAAATTTTTTTTACCTTTCCAAGTATAAGACTGAGTAGTCAACGGTGCATCCCTTTTGCAGAGAGATTCATTAGACTCAGTTTTTTTTTTTAAAAAATCTGATCTGTTGCCAAGTTCAAACTTGACACTTTATCCCAAAAAGAGATTTACACTGAGAGGTGGCTCTATTTAAATATTTAAGCTATAGATCTATATATTCCAAGTAAAAATACTTCTATCTAGAATTCTGTGGAGAGTTACAATAATTAGGGTCCATAAATATTGCTGCAGTTCAATTACGGTACAATAATTACAAAATATAGAACATCTCTTTACAAATACAAATCATTGTATATTACAATTAATTTACAATATTTTCTACTATATAATTTTTAGCAAACTATCTTATCTAATTCTACTATAACCTGGTTGCAAGTGCATTAGTAAGAATGCAATTATTCCAGTATATTTTGCCCTTAACATGATAGTCATAAAACAGACCATCTGAATGATATTTTCCTATGTAAACTGATGTTACATATGACAGATTATTCTTTATATAACTTCTTTTTCCAACGATCTCTAACAGGTAGAGCATGACAAATTGTATTTTAGAAGAGCATTAAGAAAAGAAATCAGGAGGCAAGTTTGAAAACAATGTTAGAATGGATATGCAATGGGTATCTGATATGCTTTGAGCACTGAGGTAATGACATTACTGGTTGTCATCACTCATCTCATGTTGCTGCTTCCCACAAAATCTTGTGCCAGATCTCTACAGACATTGTCACTGACAAAATCCTGCTCTACTAGGAAGGACAGCAGCACAAGGCTGAAAGACAGGCAAGATATTACACCCCAGAATTCTGCTCTAGCCCTCAAAAAACTGATTGTCACAATCTGCTTGGTTTCAAAATAACCTTATTCCCACAGAGGAACTGAAGATTCTCCGGGAGGAGACTTGACCTACTGCAGCTCTGTTCACATTTCGGCAACCTGGAGATAATAAATTTATTAGTTATGGCTTCCTTGAGGTGTGACATCACTCATACAAAACTTGGATTGGTTATTCATTCCAGCTAGTGCCTAGCATCTTGAAACTATGAGGCACTTTTTCTGTTATTAGAACATTTTCCTTGCTAAATACTATAAGCTTGTAATGCATATCATTTCATCAGCTAAGTCCTCTTCATATCGTGCCGTTTCCGGCTCTTCGTCGCTGTAGCCAGGACCAAAATCCTGAAGTTCATAATCTTGTCTGTTTAAAATTGGAAACATATCCCCGTTGGCCCCGTTGCTGATATTTCCATTGAGAAGGTTACTTGCTGCACTCTCCATCTCGTCAATAGTCATGTCACAGGCATCAGCAATCTCGTGTTTTGTAGCCGAAACAAATTTAGGGTCCTTTGCGTACCTTCCTAGGCCTTCGGATATAAGTACCTGGCAGAGGGAGGGGAGAGAGTGAGGATTTCAGTGGAATTACAGAGCAACAGACAGATCATAACATTGCTCATTGATGGAAAGCTCTAGAAACCCCATGCTGAATCACTGGGGAAAATCACAGCCAAACTGTCCAGGTAAATAACAATTAGATCAACAATGAAAACTCTCCAAAGCTGTGATGTGTGATAATGTAAGTGGTGCTGCAGGACATCTGACACTTCTCCTTTGCTGAACATCAGTCATCAGGCTGATAAACCACAGACAGCAGTTAATGCATCTCAGATTGTGCAGTTAGAACAACTGTCTGAAATACTGAATTTTATATGTTCTCAGTTCTTTAAAGTACATGGAAAAAAAGAGGTTGAACTCCTGTTTGCAAAAACATAACAAATGTGTTGTTTAGCTCATAGCAATGGAAAGGAAGTGACAGATGGAAGCTGCAACATTAACTACGATTCAGAAATGCTGCACACACATTATCTTCAAATCTTTTTTAGTATAAAAGGGAATTCTTAGCATTCTTCAGTACACCTACAAATCAATCCTTACAATTGTTATTCTCCTCTCTGCATTTAGTACACTGATTCATGGAGTTTTTGATCTTTTTTTCAGATTGATGCATAAAGGGGGATTTATTTCTATAGAAACAACAGAGAGAACAGGCATATACATCACCTCTTCCCTATAGCCATTGTGGAAGGATACTTCAGAACTGATGCTCATCTAGAAAACTTAAAATCCAAAATTGTGAAGTATCTTTAGTTCTCTGAATCATCTCTTGCTAATGTGAAAATCTGGATTCAGTAGAAACCCTTTGCTACACGACAGTTACAAATAAATTCCCCTCTTTCCCCAAAACCAGCTTGTGGACTATAAAAACCACAAATCCATTTTTGGAGAGCTGACGTGAATTTAGTGAAGTGCTTTTAAAAGTTAACCCCAGAACTGCAGAGGCAGAGCCAGGGCTCCTGCAGAGGCCCCTGCAGCACTCACCGCCTCCACCAGGCTGTCTGCGCTCCTCTGCTTGTCGCTGTGTTTGTGCCTGAAGTCGTTGGGGACGGCCAGGCTGGCTGGTGTGAAAGTCCTGTAGGAAATGTCGGGGTCATCCGTGTACCAGGAGCTCCTGTGCAGGGAAGGCAGGCTGCCATTCATGTGCTCCGTGGAGTCAGCCCTGTCCACCTGGATCAGAGGGGTGTAGTAGGGGGAACGGTCCCTGTTGGGAGGGGTGGCAGGTGGGGTGGCCCAGGAACGCGTGGAACGGCTCGGTGAATGTTTATGGGCTTTGCTGGAATCCAGACCTGCCACAGCCATCACCTGGTACAGGGAAGGGTTTTAGAAGTCAGTGATTTCAAATACTCAGTCATACTCATTTCTCGCTTCAGTAGTTAGCTCAAACTAATTTTTCACGCAGCAGCTACCCAAAGTTAACATTTTCTGATGTGTAATAGCCATCAAAGAGAGGAGCAGGACTGAAATTGGTAAATTTACACAACAAAATGGTATTTTTCCATTTTACTCATATCATAGAATCTTTTTGCTTAAAGAATATATTAAAGAAAACAAAGTAGAGGAACATTCCTTTTGTCCAGGACAGGATAGGAAGCTGTCAGCATTTTCTAAGCTGGGCACTGAGCCTGAGAAGGTGTCTATCTTGTACTTGCAAATTGTCACAAATGGATTTGAGACAGGCAAAGATTAATAGACAGCTGCTCTATTACACAGTCCTGGTCAAAATTTAGGGCATGGTGACTCTTTGTGAACACTCAGAGTCAAAGGAGCAGGCTACTCATTCTGTGCTTTGTACAAGATGTTTGAGAAGCCTTGTGTCTAGCAACAAATACACTCAAATACAAATACTGCCTCAAACAATGGTGACAATCAGGAGTGCAATGTAGAGGCTGGAAAGATGTAACCCACTGTTAGTTAAGAGTTGGAGTTTACCTGCTGTTGCATTAAGTGAAGTGGCAAAGCCGTGCGATGGTGAAAATTGGGAGAGAGCGGGATCTCATCTTGGCTACTTTGGCGGCGGAGGCATTCGAAATTAAAGGAAGATCGTCTATGTGCTACAGGGAAACCAGAATTCATTAGAAAAACAAAATATTTTTTCCTCAAAGTCTATTATTTCCAGAATTCCAGGGTGAACCATGATATAAATAAAAACAGATCCTCCAGTAAGAAACAAGTTGTGCTAATAGAAGCAAGTGGCTGGTCATAAGATAAGGACAGCTTAATCACATAAGCAAAAGCAGCCACAGGTAGGAATCATAGAAGCAACCTAACACAACAAAATTGGAAGCAGCTGCTTCAGATAGCAAACTTGTCTGATGCAGCTGACTGGCTCAGGCACTCAACTGCAGAGTTCTGCTATAAACTGCTGTGACTTTCTTCTTTCTTCTTTCTTCCCCACATCTTCAAGCTGTTGATTCTAACTCCAAAGGAAATATGAAATCTCTAGTTCCTTGGAAGCAATATGCAAAACCATATCCAAGTCAACACAGGTTGTCAATTCCTGATGTTTATTCTGCTGCTTAGGACAGTGATCATCCATGATCTCTGCTGTTATGCACACTTTCATGATAGAAAAGAAAAAGTAGGAATCTGAACTGAATCAAGATGTTTGGCTGATGTTTCAGCTGATCTTGTTGAAAGTCTGCAGAGTGATGGGAAGCACATGGGTATCATTCCCCCGTGCCAGCTTCAATGCTCAGAATGCCTGGATGCTGAACTGCAGCTGGCACTCAGAAAGTAACAATCAGCTACAAGCACTGGAGTGGGACACTGGAGGGAACCTGGCTGTAACAACTTTAAGTGCCACGGAGTTATGGCACCCCACAGTTATCATCAGGCACTTCATGCTGGATACTAACAATCAAAGAGCCACTGAACTAAAATAGGCACCTCCACAAGGTGATTCTGTCCAACTAAAGCAAACTTTGTCCCTCTCCCTTTTCTCTATGGCAAATCCTAATACAGGAATGTAAAGTTTAGCTCCTGATCCCAATATGCTAAATGTCCCAATACCGAAATGTATAATAAGCAACCCAAAAAGTGCCATCATCCAAAACAAGGCACACTTCTTTGCACATGCTTCTCTGCAGAGAAGAGCCTGAAGGAAAATCTCAGTCATTCCTCAGTACACTTCTGGAAGCTGCTCAAATACTGTGGTGATGAGTTTGGTATAGAAACATCCAAAAAGCTTGAGGTGGAGCTCAGTTTACTGCAGTACTCAGCCAAAGCACTGGATGTTATGTTCACTTGGACTGAATCAGATGCTAGCAGAAACTGTTTAGTGCAATGTGCATGTCCTTTTTTTTCCTATTTTCTTTCTTCTTTATTTATGTGAGATGATCAAGGCTTCCTACCCAGGCCAAACAGCTGGGGATGTTTACTATCCATACACTAGTTACAAATAATAGATTTGAGATTCTTTTAAAATCTGCTCAGATACTGAGCTTTAAAAATCTCTCTACTCTTTTCCAGAATATTAAATAAATGGTTATGACAGGAGGTCTGACACTGATTGCTCTTATGACATTACACTGGTTAAGTCAAGGACTTCCTAAATTACCCCTATGCAACTTTGATCAGAACTAGGTACTCTTATCCTAGGATATCAAATACTCTTATCTAATGCCTTAACCTAGTCCCCAGCAGATGAGATAAAAAGCAGATAAAAATCATAACTTCCTCTAAATAAATGTCACCAAACACTGTCATTAAAACTTTATGTCCAAGAATTCAGTTAGAGGAAACCTTCAACTCTCCACTTGAAACACTTCCATGGGGATACCCACGACAATTTTTATAAGAAAGTTTTCCCCCTGCAATCTGTGGGATGGATATACAAAGAATTTATGTGTTTCTTTGGCACAAAATTCCTCTGCTAGCAGAAAAGCTTGTAGAAAAATGTACAGGGATCACAGTGTCTCCTTCATCTGATGTATTTCCCTTCTGCTACTGAAAGACAGCAGCTTTCTGTACCCTCCACCATTGTTCAGCTGAGTTATTTACTTTCTGTGGTGCAAGACTCATTCTGCCCCTGTGCCCCTTAAGGGCAGAAAGCCAAACAGCAGAGAGGATGCCAGTCCTGCCATAAGGAGTTGAGTGTGGATCCAATACTGGCAGTACTGCTGGAGAATGCTACCTTTATTATATAAAAATATATTTTGCTGCTGCCTTTGACCACAGCTTTCTGTAGCTTTAAACAGTCTGAAACTGTACCTCAGATATAAAATTATCTCAATACACTTGAGAACCTCTGAGGCAAGAAAAAGCCTTAAAAAGAGGTTGTTTTTGATCTTACAGTGCCACCTCAAGTGCTTCCTCTCTGTGCAGTGTCAGAGGTCAAAGACCAAACCCAAGAATTTTGAATCTGTGCCTAGATTTACCAGAGGATAAGCACTGCTAATCTCTGCAGTATGGCCTGGAGCATGCAAAGACAGAATTGCAAGACAAGAAGCATGACATCTTGTAGAAATGAAGATAAAGCAACATTTTTCTTGAGATAAGGAAAAACCAAGGGTTAGAGACATAAGGAAGAGAAGAAGTAACAATTAAAGAAACAGGAAAAAACATCTGTTGACAATGTTAATTCTATCTATAAATTGAAACAACTTCTCCCTCAGAAGAAACCTAGAATTTTAAGCACTGTTCCTGAGATAGCAAAATAAATTACCAATATCAATCTGAAACACAATGTTTAAAATCCAAGGTTCGGGGATTTTTTTTAAGCCTTTTTAAACTGGAAGCTGTCTGAATGCATTTGAATTATTTCAGATTTGCAAACAAATTGTCCTTAGTGTACTTACGTGGTGGTGTTGGAGGTAGCAGTCGTCTCCTAGGAGATCTTTTTGTATCATAACTGATCTGTGAATCATCTTCCTCAAAAAAACCATGTGGGTGATGGTAACCTTTTGGTCTCTCAAAATCTGAGTCATGGCAGTGATATCTACAGTGGTAATCATATCTATGCCTGCATCAAAGAACAATAAAGAAAATATTCTTTCAGTGAGTTTTTGTAAATGGTTACAAAATTAGTTTCCCTCTAAAGGATTTTCAAGTCTACTCTTTCTCCAGCAAGACAATTAAACACTGTATTCTATAATTGCACAGCTCAGATTTAAAATCCAGTTTCTGTAGGATTTTGAGAGAGGGAATATACTTTTGTACCAGTACACTTACGTGGTCATTCTCAAGTGAAATTTTTAGTCATATCGTATTTTCAATTAATTTATTCTTACCAGTACTGGCAAAAATGTAAGATCTCAGTCACACACTGCTTAAAAAAATAAATATTCACTTCTACCCCTGCCATGCTCTCTTGAGAACTCTGGATAAGGTGCAGGAGCACAGAAGCTCAGAATGGATTTAAGCCTCTTACATACTGGATATTCTCATGTTTAAAATCAGATCTTGGAATGCTGTTACTTGATGCTAACTATCATACAAAAAAATGACCTGAGAATTCTGTAAAATGTAGCTTCCATGCAAATCTCATTTTTTATGCAAATCAATGCAATGTAGATTAGGGTGCCAGTCTTGCCAGAATTCAGCTGGTAAATGTACTTCATATAGCAGGAGAAGGAGGAGGAGAATTAAGCATGTCTGGCACTTATGGATCTCAGATAAAATGGCAATAAATTCCTCTACTTTTGGGCTGGACTTGAATTTTTTTTTAAAAAATGGACAGAAGTGGAGATTATTTTTGAGGTGCTACGGAATGTATTCAGTACAAGGAAAACATTCCATCCTTGGAATACTTTCCTTTCCTCCTCATCATTTCCCATTTCAGCAGTTGTGGAGTATTAATTTCATTAGAGAATTTGCAGTGTGAGCCTGCTTGGTCAAGCCTTTGCATCTATGTAGCTAAAATACTGAAATATTTTTGCACGCTCTTTCATTGAACAAACATTTTTATTTAACAAGATTTTAATTTAACAAACATCCTCACCTGTTTCCTGACAACATACTGTCATCTTCATAATACTCCTCTCCACTGTAGTACTCCTGCTCTGCCAAATAATGATCATCATTGCAATAATCTTGGACCTCGTGCTCCTCCCGGCGAATGGTCGGTCTGCGCCCCTCACCAGTGTCAGATCTGCCAGCAGCAACCAGAAAGGGAGTTTTTTACTATTTGTATCAATTATATATTGTTTATTGTATACACACACAGTCCTTTTAATTTGCTTCAAAGAGGAAAAGAAAAAGACAGGCATTAACAACTCTCTAGTTCAGAATGTGGTGTTATAAGAGTGCAGAGCAGTGCAGCAGAACATGAATGATGTATTTGTTTCTTAAAGATGGACTTTATTTCCTTGTGGTACAATACAAAAACAAAAGGATGCTTAGTGAAATCAAACACGTTTTTATATGATATGCATTGTCATTTGGAAAAACACAGCCTCTCTCCTAAGCCTGAAGTTTGGCAAATGGCTGAAATATTAAGAAGTTCTGACTGATTCAAAAAGAAATCTGAAATGGATGTGCAAATCCAGACATTAAAACCACCACTGAGCATCCATTTAGAGCATCTGTTTAATTGAAGTGCATCCAATGCACGAAGTGCATCAGAAGACCAGTAAAGATTTTGGATTCCCTATAAAAGGAACTGTACACATTAACATTTATGAAAGCTAACACCAGTGGTTTTTCCACTCTTGGGAAGTCAATTTTTAACAAGGGCTACAGTCAGGTGTGATCTTTAGCCTACTGAAAACTGCAGAAACCTGTCTGGACTTTCAAAAGGGCTTGAATAATTTTGAACTTTACCAAAAGTTTGTCCTTTTAGAACAGGCAGTATAAAAACGGACTTAAAATTTGTCATTTAAATTAGCATATTCATTGTTATACAGTTAATTTAGAAAAGAAACAGAAAAGGAGAAAGAAGAAAAAAAAAAAAAAAAGAAAGAAGAAAAACTCCCTGTCCTCTTCAATTATGTCAGAACTATGGCAACTCACCTAACATATGTTTCATAGTAGCGTGTTCTATCCAGGTAGGCCATGAAAATGAGAAAAATATTTTAAGAACAAGTCATTTAGAGAAATTCTTTGGTGATTGCAATGTCTGTGCTGTAAATAATTTCACTTTAAAGAAAACTTTCAAACTTTCAAAACCCAGTGAAGCTTTATGCATTTCCCATTCACCAGAACTGGATTTTAAATACAGCTCACACATCGGTAGGCAACAGAAATGAAGATTCAAGTTAATTTCACTTATCTTAAGTTTCCTATAGTGCATTTATAAATTCATTTATAAACAAAGATGTATTTAGGTTTACCTCCTACTGCTTGGCCTTCTACGCTTCTCGTGGTCAGTCCTGGAGTGTGAACGGTAACTGTTTTCAGACCTGTGCTCACGATTCCCAAAACTTGTGTGTTTTCCATGGACTTTGGACACGTTGGCATTATTGAGATTGGCATTTGTTGAGTTTGGAACGTGCTTTCCTACCGAGTTGTGATGATGGTGATGATTGTGGTACACAGAGTTTCCTGCCTGATGATACATGTGTTTCTCAGTATCGCTTGCAGAGGGAATTGAAGGCCGCTGGACGTGTAAGGGACGGTGTGTGGTGTTGATTTGCTGAAATGAATCTCGTCTGTCACTGCTAATGTGGTTAATGTGGTTGCCAAAGAGGGCACCATTCCTCTGTTTTAGGGGAAAAGAAAGAAAAAATTATATCAGACACCTTAACAGAACATATTCTTGACAGTGACAACTTACTTTTCTCTCCTACATGCATAGAAAAGTAGCAATTCAAGTAACCTGTGATTTTTTCTTTCTAATTATGATGCTTCAGATGGGATCTCCTGAAGTGACAGAGATGTGATTGTGGTGATGACAACATCGTATTTCAGAGTCAAATCCACAGAATGCTGTGACCATTATTCTTTTCCACACAACTAAAAGTGACATAGCCAGCTTTCTCCACATTTTATTAGGCAGGAGAAACCTAGATCCCCATACATGAACATGCAGCAGCTTCCTCAGAAAGAGACACGTTTGCTTAATTTTTGGGCAGGCTTTGGTGGAGCTCCCTGCTGCTCTCCCGGAGCGCCCGCTCGAGCAGGCGTGGCTCAGACAGGATGGAGTGCCATGCAACAGCCTGCAAGCAAATCCCAGGTAGGGAACATTCAGCTTCAGTGCTTCCATTCTTTCTTCTCACAGAGGTACAAGAAAGAGTAGTTTCTGGTTTTCAGCCCTGGGAGTGTAATGGATGGTGAAAGAGAGGATGAGGTGCTAAGTTATGACTGTGGCATGCAGCTCTCTTGGACACCTGACCCAGGTTAGGGAGCCTCCCTGTCTAGCCAGGTGTGGGTCCTGGATGACAGCAGCCTGAGTTGCAGCTCAATCTAGAGAAGACAGGAGGTAATGATGGTTGGCAGAGAAATGCATCTACTGATGGCAGCTGAGGCACTGTCTCCAGTGCCACATCCTCCTTTTTGCAAAGGACAGTAGCAAGCTGTGGGGCTTCTGCTGTAATTCCTGCAGAAGCATGATTTTACATCTGCTTCTTCTGAAATGCTTGGGAAACAAAACTTTTCTTGCTGGCTGACAAATGGTTTACAGACTGTCTCTGATTCTAACACCAAATTTACATGTTCAAGATTTAGGACTAAACAGCATAAAGAGGAAACCTAATCTTTTTTCTGATTGATTCTTATTGATATCCCTAATGGGATTGAAAATGGCATTTATATTTAGTTGAGGTCTATGTAACCCCATGCATTCATTTTAAAATACAGCTCTGTGTCTGTCGTGGTTTGCTTGTACAGACTTTCATTCTCTTCTTCCTATCTACCACTGCAGAGCTCAAAACCAGTTTCAACCTTGCCACTATCAAAATGTGAGGTGGCAAAGTTGAAATCCTTTTGACAGGATTTGCTTAAGAAAAAATAAGAATTAATGAGAAAGAATTAGGGGCAGGAGAACCTGCAGGAACTGCTTTCTAAATTTATGAAGAAATGCAAGTGTCCTGATACTATAATTTTTATAGATTTATACATAATATATACTTATTTATAAAATATTTATATTTTATAATTTAAGGGATTTAAAAGTATTACTACTATTATTTCATATTCAAGGATAAGGTCATTCTTTACTCTCATATTACACAAAAAACCATTATAATCAATTTATACATAAAATATACTTGCTTGTATTTTATAATTTGAGGGGTTTAAAAGTATTTCTACTATTATATTATTTCATATCCAAGGATAAGGTCACTCTTTACTCTCATACTATACAAAAAACAATTCACATGGTTGGGTTCTGACATTACTTTATAAACATCTTCCTCCTCCTCTGGATTGTTTTCCTCTGGTTCATCATCTTGCAAGTCACAGGATATAGCTCGGCGTATTTCTGGGCCAATATCATGAAGTGTCCTTAGTCCTGCCTAAATCAATGACAATACCATAATACATTAGGAATGCAAATTCTTTTTTGCTCTTTATTTACAGGTGTTAAATTTATTTTAAAGGACAATTAACAGTTTTTGTATCCTGACATCCACAGAGGATGCATCCTGCTGTAAGTTCCTTTACTGTTATTAATAAAAGTTTTATATATTCCAGTACCACACTGTTGAGGTGATCATGTCTTTATTATCACAGTGTAGATACTGACTAAAGCACCACTGATGTTTATGGACCCCTATAGAAGAAAAATAAATCTTATTAAAAGGTATAAGTAATCAGCAAGAACTATAATAAAATGCATTTCAATGAGATGTATATTTAATGTTCAAAACATGTTTGCAGCCTGTGTCAACAAAGGAAACACAAGGAGATCTTTGCTATAGCAGCAGCAATTTTAGCAGAGCTCAGATGGAAAAGAAAGCAGTGAAATAATTCCAGCTCATCTGCACTGCACTGTGATTTGCAGATATTTGGTTTAAAGCTTTAGTTTGAGACAGAAAACCCTTGAGTTACAGCAGCAGAAGCTCAGTGTACGTCAGTTCGTATTCCTCTCATGTTTGCCAGCACAAGCAACATTTAAGAAAAGGGATAATGCTGAAACTGTCCAGGACAGACCTGCACATCAGGGAGGAAAGAGCTGCCCTACCCCATGCCAAGAACTGAGTGCTTGGTACAGGCCTTGCTTCAAAAAGGAGACTTTTTCCTCATTTAACTCTGCCTGTTATGGTCCGAAGCAAGAAACACGATCTTGTCCTTCCCAGCAACTTCTTTTGTCTCCTCAGGTTCAGAAGAAGTCCCAGATGTGTGTGTTTAACCCTTTATTACCACTACACTTACACTACTAAAAATCCTGCATAGCACTTGGCTCAATTCTTGATTATGATCTAAAAACCCCATTCATTGTTTTTTAGCATTTTTGAAGGAGCTGTGAGGGCTGTCCCAGCACAACACTGACATTGAATGTTACTGGCCCTGGGGTAGCACGAGGCTGTGGAGAGAATTTTGTGTTTCAGAACTGCAGAAGGAGCTGAGAGACCCTGGAGGACCCCAAACATGGCTTGGTCCCATTCATGCTGTTTCCTCACACATTCCCAAGGAGCACACTCAAAATTTCTGCTCCAAACAGAAACAGCTGCTTTGCTGAGAAAAATGGCATTTATGCAGTGTGGGCAATCAGAACCTGGAAAGGGATGAAGCAAAGAGCTTTGAACCTCAGTGGTGTAGATTTACTACAGGCTCCACTTCAGGTTTCAGTCACTGCAGTATTTCCCTTCTTGAAAAAGGTGCCTGACTAATCATATTATCTACATCTATTTGGCAATTCAATTTTCTTCCTCAGGGATGAACTCTGAAAGTTATGCTATAATTGAACAAGGCTCTAAAAATCATTTACTAGTGAGTTAATATACAATACTCATTTCATGAATACATTGTGCTTTCTCCCACTTCTTATGCTAATTGCATAGTCAAAACCTCAGCAAGGTTGCTAATGTCATCATTTTGCAAGGTGCTAAAGGGAAGCAAAATTAACTGTCTAAGGTACAGCTATTCAAGTGGAAGAACAGGGGCTTTTATTTATTTAGCAGAGACAAAGTATTTATTTACTATAGGACTGCTACTATATTTTGGTTATTTGACCATTAGCTAAAAGAGCCCACTTGCATTTCACACTCACTACCTGCTGATTTTAGAGCAAAGAGAACTAAAAAGCACAAAAACCTCAACAGGCACTTAAACATAAAAATAAACTGAGCTTAGTATGAGCAGAATACAATTTGAAAACTGCTTAAATAAAAAAATTCACATCCAGAAAAATACCTGAACAGACCTACACTGCAGCACTAAACATAAGAGACACAGCAAAGTCTTGATTTGTCCAGAATTATTCATGCTCAAGGAGCCCATCTCTCAGCTCTGAGTGTGCTGCTCCACAACTGCACAAAAGCTCTGAGTTTTCAGCCAGCCCAGGCTGCCTTCGAGCTGAGCCCTGCTCTGAACACAGCACTGTCAGAGAGCAACAACAGACAAAATTTAACTCTGACAAGATCTACTTGCTCATGCTCCTGTCTGCCAAATTGTGACAGAGCCCCACAAATATATGCCTGGAAGCTGAGAAAAGCCACGTGTTTGACAGCAACACACTGAATAGTAATTTAATTTTGATTACATTTCCAACTGCCTTCTGGCTTACTTCTTGGTGAATTACCTCTCCTTTAACTCAAGAGAAAGCAGACAGCCTTTATCATCTCATCTGTCTCCAGTAACACTCATTTCCAAGTGACAGACCCCTTGCATTTACACAATCAGCAGTGAAAGAAAGAAGCCTGGATCACCAGGTATATGTTCATTACACTAAGCCCAGCAGATTTTTTCACTCACAGCCAGCTCTGAATCTCTCAAGCAACACCAGTCTACAGAATTGAAATATTCCTCTGTTTATTTGCTCTAATGAATGACCTACAACAATTTTGTGAACTCTCTCCTTAAAATGACTTGTCCCACTTGCTGTCTCGTTTTACCTGGTGCAATCCTACAGCATTTTAAGTAATCTAAGGAACTTTTTTATGACAGGGAGCACCACATAATGGTACAAATACTCACGCTGATAAGACAATTCTTCATTAGATCAGTCAGCTACCACTGAAGTGGGACTGACATAAAAACACAGGAATTGGTACTTTTATGTCAGTAGGAAAATCCCTTCTTTGAATCACACTTTATGTCCTCTGTGAAGATGGACTGATCAAACATTTGACAACCTTCAAGAGCTTCAAAACCAAAGATGTCTTAAACAAAAGAGCACATACAAATATCAAACCAACCTTCCCACATCTCTTCTTTAGTTCACAGAGAAGGGTCCCTCACATACACATTGCCTACATAATACTGCATGTTTTAGTCTACCCAGCAAGGACCCTGGTGACAATGTAACACACAACAGAGCAATGGGAGCATTCCATATCCTCCATTTCTGAGATTCTAAAACCTGCTACATTTAAATCAGAGAGAAAAACAAAGGCTGACCAGATGAGGTTTTTCAAAAAAGAGAGCCTGGATAGTGAATTGTCTAGCCTTGCCAGAGATGTGCTTGTTTCTTTTTCACTATGACTGCTAAAATTCTTAGGACATGGTTATTACCCTAAGTAGAACTTCACAGAACTTTCATTACATACAGAGATCCAAGATGTGCCACATTCCTGAAGCATTATATTATAATTACTTTTTTTAAAAAATCAAATTTGAGTTTTATAGAGGAATTACTTCCTCACAGTCCTTGAGCATGGACCTAACTCTGTTCCACAGATTTCACTAGAAGTTTGTAAAATAAATTATTTCTTGTTCAGACACATTATTTATCCAAAATTTAATTTTGATTCCCTCCTTGCTCCACCTTTTTTCCTTGTAGATGAGACAAAGATGGGAAGTATCAGTCCAAAGGTTATTTAGCAAAGCAGTGAAACACAGAGTGCTGAACAACATAATTACATGAGAAACCCAAGCATGTCTTTAATTAGGCTTTCCTGTAAATGCCCAGAATGGCTTCAGATGAACATGATAATTCTGTGCAGCTGTGCTCTGCAGGCACAACAGCACCTGCAATGTCTTCTGGATGGCACAAGGCACTGGTACACCACTGCTGGGTCCTAAACAGCATCTCAAGAGGCAATGACTGATGCCCCTGTCTCTGACACATCACTGAGATTGTACAGATGTGTTTTCAAAAGCAGAAATAACAGAAATGTAGAAGTCCTTCATCCTCAGTGAGAAAAGATATCATATGACCAATAACTCTACCTCTAGACAGGTTATTTAGAGATATGCCTTAGGAGGCTTGAAAGGCACCTCACACCAAAACATCAAAATATTTGAAGATAAACATGTAAACACTTTCAAACAGACTGCTTTTAACAAATGCCAAACAGATTTTAAATCAACAGTATGGATAAAAGAGTAACACCATTTTAAATCTATGTCTTATATTAAGAAATCAATATTGCAATATTATGCATCTGTATAATGCAAGACTCCAGTCACAACTTTCAGTAAAAAACTCAAATGCTTATACATACTGGAACTACAAAAAGATCATTTTCCCTGCACCTAAATTCAGTCCACACCTTTTTAAGGTGTGGTCCAACCTACATATACATGCAGTTTAAGCTTAGCTTAAGAAGTGCAAGCACACTACCCTTATTTAAACAATATCATTGTCACCTACACTATTTCCAGTCAGTAAAATACCCAGTGGTCCCTCTTCTGAGGCATCTTAGCATCATACCAGGAACTGGAAGACACTAGCAAGCTTTGCTTCACAGACTTTAGAACAATGATGTATATTTATGTAGGTTACTATATAAACTCACTTGAACTGGAATAAACATAAACATTAATTCTAACTGCTTAGGTTTGCAGAGCTTCACAATCCTGGAAGCCTATGACTCCAAAAACATTCCTGTAAACCATTAGATTTATAGGTAAAGAACATGTTTTTACTACCTGCTTATTTTAGAGCAAAGAGTAAAACTACAAAGAACGAAAAACCTCAGAGCTACGCTGACACTTTAACATAAAAATAAACTGAGGTTATAATGAACAGAACACAATGACAGAACTACTTTAAACAGGAAATAAGCATGCAGAAAAACAGCTGAGTAACCTACACTATAGCAGTGGACATAAGAGACATAGTAGTCAAGTCCTGAGTGCCCAGAGTTCTCCATCCTGGCAGAGCCGGCTCCCGGCGCTGAGCAGCTGCACCAGAGCTCTGAGCTCCCAGGCTGCAGAGCTGAGCCCTTCTGTGAGCACCACAGGAACATGCCAGCACAATTAAATGGAACCTGAGCAACAAATTAACCCCTCAGCTGATGCCTGCCAGAGGGTTTGGCTTTTTCCTTTTTCTGTTGCTGTTTACTGCAGGGTTAAGAATAGTTGTAATGTTCGCAGGGAGTAAAAACCATAATTAGTTTAATCTGAAATGTGTTTCCAAAATCAGGCTCAGGTCAATAAATCAGTGCTTTTATGTACCTGGGATGTGAAAGAAAATATCCTTTAACTTTTATTTGTGCGTACTAAGAAAGAAGGCTACTAACTGCTCCTATGTACTAACACATAAATAAATATAAAATATAGATGTGTTACATCTTTTACAGTAAGTGTTTTCCATAGGAAAAATAGTGTAGAATTAGTTCCTTCCCTCTCTGTGCTAGATGAAAGTAATTAAAATTGTTCATGCTTCACCTAACATCTATTTTACTAGCAATGTGACCACTGTTTGGCTCAATACAAGTTTCCATCATTACACAAAGACATCCCTTTCTGACCCAGAAAATATATTTGTTGTCACTGCATAAGTATCAGTCAATAGCACAAGGAAGGCCACGGAAGCCCTTTTGGTGGTGACCTCAGGGCATGTGTAACATCACAAAGATGGCATAAACAGCTGACCCAAACTGGTCACTCATTTCAGAGCTTCTTGTTCCCTTGTCTTCATAAGGGTGTGAATTCCCCTGGGTCTGCAGAAGAAAAACTGTGAGGTTCCAAGGGCTGTTGTTACTGCAGCTCTGGAGATGGTTTTGGTGACAATATGCAAGTTTAAACAAACTGCAGTTGGTTATCATTTGAAGTGGCCTTTTCTTAGTGAGAAAGAATTTGAAACTTCATGGCAGACAGACCTCCTTGACCTAACAGCATGAGCAGATAATCATTCCCTCTTCACTTTCTAGGCTGCTGCCTCCTCTTTGACATTACCAAACAGTAGCCTGGGTTAGGCTAACAGCAAATACTACACCCTTGAGGAAAACCTGAGCTCTACAGAATAAAAATCACCCTGAATGAAGTTCCTGTGGAGTAAGAGGAGGAATTCCTACCTGCTTCATGCCCTGGCATACACCAAGCAAATCTAGTTGTGCAGGGAGCTCTACTCTCATTTTCTAACTCAACCCAAACTTCCAATGGGTTTCTCCTGTACCAAACACATCTCAAATCCAGTGTTAGAAGAAGCTGCTTCCTTTATTGGAATGGGGTGGAAGTTCTGGCCCCTAAACATGAGGGGTTTGCCAGGGACATTCTTGTGACACAGTTAACAAGTTCTGTGTTCACATTACCAAACAAAACTCAGACAAAGGATGCAAGTTTCAGTTCCATGTGTTAAAATGCCTAAGTCTTAATGACAAAAACCCCCTATTCTGTACATTCTAGCTTCATTCACCCTCAAATTGAATGCTGTATGTGTTTCTGAAGATAACATCTAAGAACAGTATTTTTACACATGCTCCTTTGTCAGTCTGCCTTCCTGAGTCCATGGACTGGATCTTTAGCTAAGTGGATTCCAAGGGAAGATTTACTCCCATACCTGGTGAAATAGAACTTATTAAAGGGCACCAGAAAGCCTCACTGGATTTTCTGAGCTCACAGAATTTTACTCTGTTATGCAATTCTCCTCAGCTAAATGTGTGGATAGCTCACTATCTTTCATAATACACTTTTTCTGGAAGTGCTTTTCTTGCTGAAAACATTACTTTGTATGACCTTGAACTCTAGCTGTAATATTGTGGAGATTTTGTTTTGCAGTTCTAAAAATGTTTTTTATCTTGGATATGAAATTCTTAATTTATTCTGCATCACTTTTCTACCTATGTTAAGTCATCCTATCAGAGACAGCAGCATAAGAAGTACATGTTTTTAAAAGTTTTAGCCAAAAGCAAGGCATCCAGTTTAATATCCTAGATTACATCTACAGGACTAGTTAAAAAAAAAAAAAAAAGTGCAATTCCCTTGGAAGATCAGAGCATTAAGCCATTTGACAGTTACAGGGTTTCCCTTCAGTATCTTCAAAAGTACTGAAAGAAATTAGAGTAAAAAAACCCAACCTCCTGAGAATGAGGAATAAAAGAGGGCAAAGAAATTATCTACATTTATAAAAAGGCTGTTTCAATCTCATAAAACAGAGAAAATGGCAACATCCATTAATTTTTTGCCCAGCAATTTGAATTAAAACACAAAGGATCCTGTCACGAGGAGCCTTCTGTCTCACAGGGGCTGTTTGCTCTCTGAAGGCAGGAAAGTGTGACATGGCCAACTGCAAGAACCAGCAGGATTATAAAACTGTAACTCACCTCTGGCTTCACTCAAAGGGTAGGAAGGGACTGTAAACCTTGATAGCAGGTTGTTTTCTTCCTCTCTTGCAAGAGATGGGAGATAAGGAAAGCCAGGCTAGATAATGCAGGAACTGCAGTGTTTATTAGATCCTTAGGAACCGTCTTCTTCACTAATTAACTAGTTCATTCACCCCAAGAGAAAGTCACAGGTATCAGCACAAGTACAGGAGCATTTATGGCTCATAGGGCTTTTGACACAATTGGAACAGGTGACATTGCTTTTATCTGCTGGCTTGCTTAAGGATTTTGCAGCACGACAACTGGTCTGAAATGGGGAGAGATGTGAACTAGAACATGAAAATACAGTGACTCTTGTTCTTTACAAATAGAAGAATCAGATGGCTGGAAAGCCTTTGCTTATTAGCCTGGTAAAAATACTTTCCTCATCTTATTTAAAGCTCTAAGCAAGCAATTCCTAGTATAGAAAGGTTCTGAATGACAGAGTTCAAAAAATCTCAGCCAGATGTAGGCCAGCTTCTGCTGTTCCAACCTCCAGCAGTTCAGAAAGCAGGGGCTGTTTGCAGTGAAATGATCATAACTACCAGACACTGTGAAATCTTACCTAGTTCAGAGAAACTTAATAAAAGCTGCTGCCGAAGTAACATGCCCTTCCTATAGGAAGTTGCTAATTAAAAAAAAAAAAATTAAAGGTGGGGGGGTGATTCTCAATAGAAAAGGTATACACAGCCAAAAATAAAAATAAAGGTCATGCATTTGCTGTTAGATTTCAGTGTCAGGAACTCAGGCATAGCTGGGGATAATTTTCCCTTCCAGAGAGGAGAGAAGGCTGACAAATTCTTTTTCTGTTGTTGTTCATCATCTTTTCTGTTCATGTCTTTGTAACAAAGGTGCTGCAACACTGAATGTGCAGAGTGTTTGATTAATTCATGCTGGAGCACCTCTGCTATAGTGACACAACACTCATCACAACTTCCCTGGAAAACTGGATAACAGAGTGATACTGCATGTTTCTGCTTCTCTTAGTATATTGTTTAGCAGAGAGATGTGCAAACATTAATTTACCTAGAGTGTTTGAAAGAATAAATGGATAAGCAGTTACTATTAGCTCTCCAAGAACTGAAATAGTATTTTCATAGTTACAAGATTTCTAACAAGATTTCTATACTTGAGACACAAGCTGAATCATATATCCATAAATTATGCTGCCAAAAATGGTTTATAAGAACACAGGCTTTTGAAAACTTTGAAGTTTTACAAGCATTTAAGCTTTTGACAAAGCCTGGAATGAAGAGGCTGAAAATGGATGCACCTAATTTTTTATAGATTATAAGGCCAAAAAGATTCTCTGTGATCATCTATACTAAACTCCCTATAACACATCCCACAGGATTATTCTCAGAGTCATTGATTACAAGAAATCAATTCCTTGTTGAAGTAGAACATCTCTTTTAGCAAGATATCCACCTCTATTTTAAAGCTGTATCCTCATATAATTAATTGTTCTAACAAATGTAACATTATAACTTTGAATTTGACATGCTGTAGCTTCCAGTTAAAAATTATATTATTCATTTATATGCTGGACTGGACTTCTTTCCAAACACAAGATTCAGGTCTCCTTGAAACAGTATTTCCATTTTTATTTGGTCAATTAAGTTGAGGTCCTACTGATTTGTTAGAAAGACAAAAGCAGAAAAGACAAAGATGAGGGGGAAAAAAAGCAATAATCTTCCCATCTACTGGCCCAGCTCATTTTAATACCATGGGAGCATTGTTTTAATCACAAAAAAAAAGTTCTATGTCTCAAATCCCATAGGCCTTGTAAATTTCCAGTAGAGATTCATGGTCATTTTTTAAATTGAAAAATATTTGCCTAAGGAGAGGAAGAGCTGAGTCTTTCCAGTTCCATCTTTCCCTCTGTCTTTGCCATTGAACAGGAAGCAGAGTCTGATAATAAACAAGAGAGCACACTCACATTGGAGAACTCAGTGGTTCTCTACATTGTTATGTGTGCAACTTCAAAAACACAAGTGAAAACCTGCAATACTGAGCCTCAAAACCAATTTTGACCTCCTTATGCCCAAAGTTTCTGCAATAAACTCTGAAAAGTCCTTCCAAAAAATCCAACATCTTTCACTCTCTTCTAAACTGTTTACAGCCTTTTTATCAATTCCATTACCAAAAATTTTCTCTTCTTTCATGTATGCAAATGCATTTCTTACTGTCCTGGCAAACCATGTGGGCACAGAGAAATAGCAAGGATTGTGGTCAGCCTTCCCCTGCTTGTTGCATCTCTCATGCTTGTGTGATTTGGAGCACAATGAGAGTCAGAGCTGTCAGCAGAGACATTCTTAGGAAATGGGAATGAAACAAATTACCCACCTAACACAACAAAGATAATTTTGCTAAACTGAAGTACAAACCAACAAGTTTTTAACAAACAGTTTCTGAACCAAGTTAATACAGTTAACTCCTCTTTTAGAAAGGGATTTTCAAACATATTCCTAAATTTTGGCATCAGAATAAATAACTGAAGGAATAAAAATCAGAAGCAAATATATTTATAGTTTGTAGCAAACTGCTAATGATTAACTGAAATTCACAAAGTCCCAATCCAATAAAAACGGTGCAGTGCATGATGTCTGGAATTATTTGAGAACAGCTTTCCATTTGCCTGTTTCAAAGTTCATTCTACAAAGATACCAGTGGAAAGAAGTTGTCAGAATTTGTTCTTTAGATCACATGTACTCTATGGACTGCTTGCTGCAGGCCTGTTGAGAGATAGAAGGCCAAATCTATTGTCCTGGTTTCCATGTGATAGCTGGTTTTAAGAGATAGGCAGAAGTGTGTGACATTAATGCAGTATGTTAATATTTTCTATGAAAGAAATTCATGGATGTAAAATTCAGAATTCACAAATAATAAAAAAATAGGAAGATATTTCACCATATCATAAGTGGAAAAGAAAAAGGGAAATGAGAATTAAGAAAAATGATACTGTATAAAAACCTCTTTACTATGAGGTAATGCACAGTAGGAAGTTCACTGAAAATTGGCTTGTAGCATTTTAGGTACACAAGAAATTAAACATTTAAAACAAAACAAAGAACATAAATGATAATTCAGAGCTTTATTCATCCAGTAACCAATCAGCAACTTTAGACTGCGATTTATCTGCTAGACCTGCTAAGAAATTTCATAACTATTGCTACTGTTTGAGTAATCCATAGAGAATAAGTTTTTGCACTTACCTTGTCACAGACAGAATAGCAGGATTAGCTTTTACTTTTCTGATGAATAAGGGCCAAAAGTGTCCCAGCTAAATAAAATCCTGGCAGCATTGCACAATCATCAATATTCATCTGCCTGCTATTTCGAGTAAGCTCACAAAATGGTTAGTGAAAAACAGAAAAATCACCTGCAGGGCAATCGTGGTGTTCTTCGCAGGATGTTTCCCCACCAGTCCTTGTTCTTTGCGTTTCTTGAATTTCCTAAAGTAGTCCTGTATCAGGAAGGTGGCATAGAACTTCCCCACGGTTACCTCATCATCTGAATGAACAGACCAGACAGATCTCTCCCAAGTCAGCACATTTATCAATAGCCTGTACACTCACATCTGATTTGGGGGGAAAATGTGATGGGTGCAACAGGAACTATGCTTCCAGCTTACAGCAATGGAGCCTGTAAGGGGCTCAAAAGCAATGTTTCTGCAAGCAGCTTTGGTTCAGTCAGCTAAGTGAACTCATCCTAATAAAAGAGAAAATACAGTACTTTACCAAGGCTCCTGTACTTCTGAGTAAGCTTCTACCAAAATCATAAACATGTTTTTATATACAGAGCAACTGGCTTTAGTTACTTGGAGTAAATAAATGGATTAAATAAAATCTACTATGTCTCACATACACTGATGTTCATAAGAGTGACTCTGCCTTTTTTTTGTCACTGTTGAACCAAATTTGCTTGTCAGTGCATGTATTGTGTCAGTTCTGTAATGCTGAAAGGAATGAAAATAACTTCCATCAGTGAATTTAGTACAATTCAAACAACAGGCAAACAGCCAGGGAAGTAAAATGTAGCATTTTTGCAGAGTCACTGTTGTGAACAAAATCCAAATTTGAAAGTTTCCAAAGGCAGGTGCCTTGTGAGGACACCAAAATCACCTGGTTCATAGCAGGTTAAGAATGGATGGGCTGTTCATGAGTCCATTGAATCACTCAGCTGGGCAGGTTTGATCTCTCAGTGACTAATGCTTGCCAGAAAACTAGAAATAGTTTTCTATTCAAAAACATTGCTTTTGTTGTCACACACTATTTTTCCCTAGAGTTATCTGACAAGAAGTTCCATTTCCCTTCCTGCTGTACTGTTCTGTCTTCCCCATGTTTTTCAGTGTCCAGAGGTAGATTTTGGCATGAGGATTTCTGGCTCCTGTTGCACATAAAGAGGGGCTGGTGTGATTTAGGCATCAGCTGTTATGACCTGACTGAGCATGAAAATCTAATAAGCCCAGACACATTTTAACACACATCTGTTAGAAATTATGGGTGGTTTTTTTTTTAACATATGATTAAAATAGAGTGTCTGTGCATCTTATCAATAATATGTGCAAATGTATCTTGCTAAGGACAGTATTTGTAGTACTATTTTTACCTGTAATTACTGGTTTTTCTAATTTAAATTGACTTTCTTCTTTTAGTGATTTGCTCTCATCAAAGAGAGAGGGGAATCCATTCATGGACAATACTTTTAAAATCCATTTTTACCTCCTGATAAAACTGATCTCAAAACAAAACCTCTACCATGCAAAATCAGCTCCTGACATTATAATATCTGAAATGGGCTTTATGCATGTGAGAAAGTACAACAGGCTTTAACTACAGTCAAAATGCACCCAGAATGTCTTCTCTCAGCAGTTTGTCTTTCAATATATCAAAACAAAAACAGTTATAGCAATTGCTTGAAAAGATACTGGTTGGGAGACCAGTCTGTTGCAGGAAATATCTTAGCATATTAAAGAGCCTGCTCTGCCAAACTCTGACAACTCCTCAAGGGTCAGAGCCCTGCAGTTCCTGCTGGGAAAGGAGGAACTAGCAGGAAATATCAGGAACAGCTCACAAGAAAAGCTCACCAGTCTCTGGATTCCATCTCAGCAATAAAAAGCTTTTTAACTGACTCCATGAATCTCATTAATAAGCTTTCTGTGAACATTTTCTTTGATGTTCACCTGTAGTCTTCCTTTGCAGCTCTTCAGGAGCCTAATGGTGCATTGTGTTAGGATGAGATCTCTTACACAGGATGTGATGTAAACTTCCCTTCCCTAGTTTGGATCTGTGACACAGCTCTGGTTTAACTCCTCAGATAAGCCTTTCCCCATCCTTCATACTATTTCAATTCAAGTATTTGAACAGAACTTTTAAGGAAGTGAGTTAGCAAATGGCTCCCAGAAAGAACAAGCACACAGAAGTGACAGACTGGAAATAACAAACACTGCTAAGGGCTGCACTCAGAGCATGGCTCACCTCAGGCTGTGACACTGCAGCACCACTGACTGTGCCTGAGGTGACAACACCTGGGAAACACCAGGATGCAGAAATGAAGGGCCCTCATTGATCACTCTGGACATGCACCAATTTTTCATAAGCACTTCAGACAAGTGCACTGCCAGTCTGCTGGACTGGGAGTGCCAAAGTCTGTCTGTGTCCCCATGGAGCTTGTGGATGTCCCAGGCACAGCCAGGTGTACAGAGACACGAGCACACAGGAACCCTGACTCTGTTTTCTGAGTAACACACATATAGCCAGATAGAGACAGGTATAGGAAGGCAGCTAAGCATAACTGACCACAGAACAGACAAATTGCTAATTACAATTAGTGATGGCAATAGGAATCATTGCAAAAGGAAGCTCTTGGAAGAGGCAAAAAGTACTAGGCAGGATTAAATGGATTTTCAGGTGGAGACTGGGAAGTTTAGATTATAGAAGTGAGACCTTAGTGAGTTTTATGTGTTTCTCTTACTCTCTAATCATTCATTCATCAGACATTTGAATGACATTCTGTGTTTTTGCAAAGCAGTTCCACCTTTCTGTACTGAAAATGTGTTGCTAACTATTAACAGTCTCACTCAGGTTTAACAAGAAGTTATTTAATCAGTACAGAATTAACTGTTTCTCTCCAGTGCATCTATTTATAATCTAAGGGGAAGAAAACCCCCCTGCTACACTGATTATTTTCATTCTGCTCTGCAAATAAGTGTTCTAGAGACATAGCCATGATACACAAAGGACCCAGCATTCAATGATATCAGCACAAGTAGTACTGGAGCAAACGACTATAAACTGCACCTCTCAATAATTTTAAGTGCAAGTGATTTTAACCTACTAAATTTGAATGTTTTGTTGATTTATATTGAAGAGAATTTTCCATCTCTTGGGAAATTGTTATTATCAGCTGTCACTGGTGTTAATTCATAGGCAATTTTCCATGGAATATTAAACATCAAAACTAATTTCTACTGTACATTGAGCTATTTTGCACTCCTATGGCATATGAATGTAAAATAGCTGTATTCCTCTTTTTTTTCTAGGTGATTTATAATATTTTAATTTTTCAGGAAAATTATAATAAGGTCCACAGAGGAACAAAGTAAACTGGAATTGAAAATTCATAAATTTGCAGGACTTCCCAATACATTCCCATTTATCCTGGGTTGCCAAAGGCATCCCATCTCCTATCAATTGAGCACATCCAGGTTTTCAGCCTTCCAGCTACACTGAAGAGCTACATTTGCAGAATAAACATTAGCAATGAATTTTAGTAGAGCTGAAAATAAATACACAGCTTATACTCAGCAATGAAATGAAGCTGAAGTTAAGAGTGAATTACTACGTGACATTAGTTCTAGGAATGTAATCTGTACAGGTTCTTTGTCAGGTTGATTTAGGCAGGCAGAGCTCGCTATTCTGAAGCATGCATCTCTATTTCAATAAAAATGTAGGGGAATAAAGTTGGCAAGAGGCAACACTAATTCCATGCCACCACCCTAAAACAGAATTGCTTCAGAATATTCGGAAAGACTCATAGTTGAAAGGAACAGAGGCTGCAGAAAAAGCTCAAGCACATAGTTACAACAATAACAAAGCGATTCATCTATGCCATGCAAGCACTTAGGTGTAAGGCTAAAAACAACAGTAGAACACAAAAGTTGTTTTAAATGTGCAGTATCAGTTCCCCTTTGGAGAGTCAATTTAGCCAGATTTTTGGCTTTGTCCCCACTATTATCCAGCAGCAACAGCAAGTGTCTCCTCCAGCCACAGAGCTGCTGCTGGCAGTGCTCCTACTCCTGGCACTGAGCATCCCTTTCCAGGGCCAGGGGCTGGAGTCTGAGCAGTCCTGGGAGCTGCCATAATGCTGTGAGGGTACAATAAACTGCAAGAAACACCACGGAATTACAATGGAGCTGAGGATTGGATGTCTGGGTAAATATACCCTGAGCATGGGGACAGTGAGACAGATGCTGCACCTTTAAAACTTGAAAAAGCAAGTAAAAAACAGTCACCTAAACCTACACTGCAGCGTATTAATAAAAATGTATATATTGAAAAAGGCTAAATATATATATCAGAATATATATATTTACAAAGAGAGATATTGACATGTCATTTTACGGCACCTAAGAACATTTAGTAAATGTGCCTTGTAGGTCTCATGTTTGGTGTCATTAGAATTCAGATATCTCTTTAAAATTCATATCTCAGTCTCATTAGCATAAATCTGAACCATGTCCATCATTTGTGGAATGGCTCTGGTTTAAACTACTGTAACTGAGATAATTCAGCTTCTTGCTTTATTAATTTAGCAAAAAAAAAAAGAAAATTAAGTTGGAAATTAATTTTTTTCCTCCCAGAAGTATTCAACATATACAAGCAAATAAGCTATAATGTAGCATAGTACAAAACATGGTGTTTTGCTCAATGCATTGAAATCAAGCTAGTTTATTTTGCTAAATGATTTGAAATCAAGACTATATTAGGTCTAATAAGGTATTTTTTTCAATCAAGAAAATAAGCATAACATTTTCCTCTCTTTCTCTTGTTTTGATCTAAGTTTCACTTATCAGTCCTCCATGTATTGTCTCTTGTAATAGGATACAATTATCTCAATATTTATTTTACTATTATTTGATGTCCTTAAATCATATTATAATTGCAAAATGTAGCAATTTTATTTCTTTGGTTGCTGACACTCTAGAAAGACCAACATGCACAGAGAACAGCACATGGCAGAGTTGATCAGACTGACCGCCAGCGGGAGGGACAACTTGGTCAAGCAATTTCATGCTGGTTTTCTTCCATATTTTCTTTATGACTGCTCTAAGTTCTTCATTGGCTTGCTCCAGGTTACCTGTGACAAGGAAATGGCAAAACAGAGGATGGCAATTATGGTTCAACCAGCTGCAGTGAATGATCCTTTGGATATTAATTAGCTGTGTACAATTAAAGGCTGTGACAGAGATCCTTTGGGGGAAGCCCATGCAGACAATGCCACAACTAAAGAGAAAAAAGGGCATAAGGCAGCAAATTCCTGGTGCTTTCAAATCCAGCTCTGGAGCACTGCAGAGGTCAAAGGTGACTTCCAGACCTTGGCTTCACTCTGTCACTCCTGCTTAAACTGTCCAGAAAGTGATGACTTTGTCTTTACAAGCCACTTCTTCCTTGAAGCAAAGCTTAATCTTTATTTACTTAATCTCAGTAATTACTCAGTTGTACAGGCTTGAAAGTTCAAACAACTGAGTAGTTTTTCACCTCCTGCATTGCTCATACAGCAATGCCTGAGGGGCCTTGATCTAAGTTTGTTATTGTCAGCAGAACCCAAATTCTCCTGAGAACAGCAGAAGAAACAGAACCAAAAGCAGTAAAAATGGCCAAAAAAAAGTGAAGAATGTGTAAAAATAAAAAGATCTTTGAAACATCTCATTATCTTTAAAAACCTTTCCCTCTTCAATGTAAAGGAGATAAATCTATTCAACCCAGGCAGAACTGGCCTCAGCCAGACTGGGAATGCTGCTTTCAGGCATGTGAAAGTTGCAGTTGCACCACTGTGGGATCTAAGGCACCAAGCTAAAAGGTAATGAGGAAGGAGCACCTTGTTTAGGCAGAAAGGAAAAATTATCCATTTCTTGCAGCAGAAATCCTGCTGTACCAGTGCTGCACATTTTTATCTGACCAGATGAAAACATAGAATAATTTCTGTGGTATCTTTGGCTATGGCCTCACTTCCCTTTCCTTTCATTTCCTAGCAAATCCTTCCTAGCAACAGTGAATACAATCCATGACCCAAAAGCAAAGCAGAGGCAGTGAGACCAAGGCAGCCCTCCTCACATCCATTAAAGGAACAAATTGTAACTTTTCCTCATTGTGCTTGCTGACAGGGGCAGTAAAGGCTTTACAGTGAAGAACCTTACCTTCTGTTTTTATCTTTAGAGCAGTCCTAACCAAAGCAAACAAAGTAGCATTGAACATGACGGTCCCATCACTGTTCAGTGGCATATTCATGGCTACTAACCTCTGAAAAAGAGAAAAGGAAAACAAATTTTGATGTTGCTTTCTTTGAAAAAAACCTCCTGTAATGTTAATTTTTGAAAAGCTGATGCAGTCAATGAATAGTATTACTGAGAGGAATATAAATTATGTAAGTTACTCAAAACTAAGTTGAGTTTTCCATCCTAGCTGTGTATAATATGCAGTAATTAGGAACAATATTGCTTCCTTTTGGTATTAATCCCATGTATGCTTATACACGAGTTAAAACTGTACAGAAGATTTCTTGAGCTAGGTAATGAGCTTTCACACACTGAAGCCCAGTTTTTGCCTGAGTCACACTGTGCCAGCACTAAGGACAGAAGCAGTTATCTGAGGACTTGCACTCCAGCTGCAGTCGTGTCCCAGCTTTCCCAGGGGCTCCTCACACTCCACAAAGAACCAGAGCACCAGGGCTGAGTTGTCTCAGCCCATTCATTCCTCAGGTAACTCTTCAATGATGTTGTGAGTCTCTGATGCCAACTCACTGAACTGCTGTGAAAGGGCTTTTTCTCTTTGGGTCAGTCCATCCCTGCATCAGTTCTCCTTCTAGAGCAGCACTGTGTGACCCTGTCTGCCAAAAGGACACAATTTCATCTTCCAAAATCTTCTCCTAGTGTCTGATTTGGATTTTCTTCCATTCTAGTTTAAAAGCATTACTCAATGAATAATTGATGTGAGTATATAGATAGAGAGAGGTTTGCTTTAAGTATGGCTTGTGACATTGAATTCCAGCCCAGAAGTTTACATGTCAACTTCACCTTTTTATAAAAGAGATATACAAGGAATCCAAATGGCAATATTGTTGTAACAATCCTTCCATTAACAGGCTTGATCTTATTCCCAATGAAATTGCTAAAATCTCAATATCTGTAAGTTTGAAGTCATCAAATAATGTAACAATAATTTAGCTCCTTTGTATTGCTTTTCAACTTTTCCATAAAAATGCCATTAATCCTCCTCAAAATCCCACGTTTTGCCTGACCGATTCTGTAACATTTTAAATTCCCAATTATTTTCTCTCTTGCTGCTACATATTGTTACACACTGTGATTCATTCCAGCCTGGTTTATCATCCTGCAGTCAGACAAAATCAGGTGAAACCCACCTTGCAGGCCACTCGGTGAGGGCATAACTTGCCAAAACCAAGAGGTGGCTGAATCCTTCTCAGCAATGTCACCACATCGAGGTGCTTTATCCTCCCCCTGGAACCAACACACAGCAGTCAGCAAACATCCACTCCCAAAAAACACACCCTGCTCTGCTTGCACTGGTTTTACCAAATAAATTGTATCAGAGAAATGATCTAACTTACTTTGCTTCAGGGTCATATTCTGACCATATTCTTTTGAATTCATCCAAATGATGGGGGCCCAGGATAGACCAGTCACGTGTCAAATAATCAAAATTATCCATAATGACAGCCACAAATAAGTTTATAATCTAAAAAAAAAAATATATTAATTAAGATTTTAATTATTTCCTTGATTATTTTGATTTTTTATCAATTCAATATGTAGTAGCTTAAGAACTTAGTAATAAATCAATAGTTTTTGGAAAATACCATCAAATATCACTGAAAATATTTGCATTTAACTAACTGGAAGTCTATCAAATAATGACATGACAAGAACATGGTTCTATTTTAGAGTACTCAATTTTTTGACATTGGCTACAATGCAGCTTTGTTTCTCTTCCTTGATTTAAAAAAACCCATTACATCAAATTGGAGAATGGATCCAATACACACATTATGACACAGTGTGTATCTCAGGAATAGGATTTAATTTCATGACAATGCATTCTGTTAACACAGAAGGTAATACAGAGCAACAGAACATGTTTACATCAGTTCAAAGAATTTTGTTGGACCACTCTCCTTTTGCAAGGAAACAATTACTGTGGATAGAACAAAGCAATCAGCTTATACCAGACACCTGCAATGAGGAAAAACATATTTCAATTATTATCTCAGAGCAAATAATCCATTTCTACCACAGATTAGGGTGAAAGTTTATTGTTCACTTCTTGTGTGCCACACCTGAGGACACTTGTAGAGACACAAATCCAAATTCTGCTAAGTTTAAACAAAACAAACAGCATTACTGCTCAGTCACAGGCATTGCAGCTCCATTATTAAACAATATCCAATTTTACCATTGAGAAATGCATGAAATAACACTGATGAAAATACTGCTAACTCAGCTTTCAAATGTGCAGCCAGAAGAAAACCTCACATGAGAATTTAGAATCATAGAATGGTTTGGGTTGGCAAGGACCTCTAAAGGCCATCCTCACCAATTCCCTGCAATAAGCAAGCACATCTTCAGCTGGATCAGGCTGCTCAGGGCTCTGTCCAGCCTGACTTTGGATATTCCCAAGGATGGGGATCATCTACCACCCCTCTGGGCAACCTGTGCCAGTGTTTCACCACTCTCACTGTAAAAATTAGTAGAAAATACAGGGTTTAAGACTCTGTATGCTAAAATATTTTGGATATAGGATTTTCAGTCATTCTCTCAACTCATTGCTCTTCATTCAGAAGAAAGCCAACATGCCAAAGCTCATTGCTGTTAATAAGCATAAGCTAAACTCACCAAAAATGCACAGAGCATGTAAAAACTGATAAAATAAATGATGGCAAAATTGCTTCCACATGTGTACTCTTCCCCAGGATTATAATCAGATTCTGGATCACAGCGCTTTCCAGGCAAACATGCCAGCATGATTTCCTGCCAGGCTTCTCCAGTAGCACACCTTTATAACCACAAAGATAAATTCAGCATTATTTGATCAAGAGGGATTAAAAGTGTATTCATTTGTTACATTCTGAGAAAATACTGTACAAGCTGTATACCACCAATGTGAAGATAGACTGTGAACCTTTCTGAGCAGGAATTAATTAAAGAAAAGTGCAGAGCAAGTTTTAGAACTGACAAGCATAATCTGACATTGCAGACACATTTTATAAGGAAGACTAATGCACTAAGGCTTGCATGTAAAAACTGTAACCCCAAACCATGATTTACAAGTTAAATACTTATTGCAGTGGAGTTACTGTGTACAAAAGCAACATTGTGTATGAAAATCTGTCATAAAATTTCAAAGTACATACTTGTAAAAGATTAGCTCTCCTCTGTAAGAACCACCTAATTTCTATCTAATCTAATTTCTGCTACTGCATTTTTTTTTCACAATTACATAAAGCCTGTGTACAGTCCCACAATTTCCAATTTTTAAAAGACACTTAGATAATTATGACATCTTTAGCTGTGTTCATTATGTGGTGTCAAAGGCATAAAGTGATTTAGACCTCAGTGGGTGATGCCTTTGGTGCCAGATAAGGAATGTCCTGCCAGTTTTTCCAACCAGGTGAATAACAATGCATGGGAGCTGAATTACAGAATCTCAGGCAAGAGACCACTCAAGGTTTTCACCTTTAGAGGCATCCCATTCTCTCCTTGTTCCAGGACATTTTGAAGCACTCCTGGCAAATGTTTACCATCTTAAATTCTCCAGTGATGGAAATCCCATAATCCTCCCTCCCCATGAAGATTTAGCTGCCTTCACCATCAGGAGGTTTTTCCTATGGCTCATCTGGTATTTCCCTTCTGCAATTCACACCCCCTTCAGCAAATGTAAAGAACAGTTTATTTCTTTATGTCTGCAATAACTTCAAGTTTCTTCAAATTACCACACAAGTTGCACTTCTAAAGCTATCAGTAAGGGCAGAGCCTTTTGCAGCTTTCCCAGTGCTCAGAGAGGTTGATATCTGGGCTGACTTGGTTTGGGCTCTGCCTGAAGCCAATTGCTTCCCAAAGGAGGAGTTTCACAAGAGCTGCAATGAGTTTAGGTCTGCACACCTCATTAGAGCCCTGCTGTGCCAAGGGACACTCAGCACACAGCCACAAACAGGAGGTGCTTGTTGAGCTGAGCTGATTCTCACTTGAACACTCATTGCACATTTCTCAGAGATCAGGGAAATGGGATGCACTGAGTGAGAGTTAAGGTTTACTCACCTGAAGAGAAGAAGCACAGCTTGGGGGAAAGTCTGAAAATTGTTGTTTCTGTTTATTTGATTGTTGTCCCTCATAGCCACTTTTCCAAATACCTACAATAAACCAGAATTTTGACTCTCATTCCAGCGACCTGTGCTGTCAGAGGCTGTAGGCCTTGCAATCTAAACTTCCATCAGGATGCAAGAAATTTCACAAAAACACTTTCATTCCACTTCAGATTTTTCAGGATAGTCATGTAAGTGCAGGAAATATATCACATATACAAGGAAACAAAACAAAACAAAAAGCAGCACACCAAATTCTTCTCTTGTGTCTTTCAGAATTTCCTGATCAAGAAAATCAGAGCCAAATAAAGATTCTTCCATTACTCTGAAAGCTCTGCCTTATACATAGCACCACTATGGAAAGAATGCTTCAATCAGCAACTTAAAAAACAAGTCTCAGATAAATGTGTACTGTTGTTTAGTGCTAAAAGGTTCTCTAATTACCTGCATTCCAATGACAGCATAGATGAAGAACAGCATGGCTATCAGAAGGGCAACGTAAGGCAGGGCCTAGAAAGGGACAGGTGCATTGTCTTTTAATAATTTCACACTACCATTTCTATTTCCATTTGCAAAAGTAATTTCTCTGTTCAACAAAGACTTTTCCAAGGTTTTTCTTCGTATGCAAGTGCTTCAAATGTTATTACCTGTCACTCTTTATACTTTGCTGCATGCAATGAATACCAGCATCATTGTACTTTAAATTACTTTTCCCAGCAATCCAGAGGGAAGGATCATCTTTAGTGGTTTTATTTTTATTTTCATTACTGATTCTGACAACACAAAGATACTTTGTTCTATACAGTTACAGAGTTTCATTAACTTCTCATTCATCAGTTTTCAGGAGCAATGATTCAAGTACCTCTTTCACTTATGAAATTGGTTTTATCTAAAATATGTGTTAAATTCTTCTTTTCTAGCAATCTAAGAAAAATGCGTGGAAGCATGAGATCTATGTATGTCAAACCTATCCCGTCTCTTTTAAATATGCCAAATACTTCTTCCAGAAGTACCATAGAAACCTCAGCTAATATTAAATGACAAAGAATGACCCTCAGACTCACAGAAGTAATTGATGAAATCAATTTTGGCATTAGTACGTAAATATATTTAAATATGCCATTATTGATAACACTAACTTAAAAAAATATTTTTGCATTCTGCAAGGTAGTGCTTCATAAATCGTGGTGTATAAATGGCTGTAATTATAAAGCAAATTTAAATCAATTGTGCTAACCTGAAATGACTTGATAAATGTCCAGAGTAAGGTTCTGATTCCTTCTCCCCTGCTCAGCAGCTTCACCAACCTCATCACACGGAAGAGACGGAAAAACGTGATGGAGATCCGAGCGCTGTCCTCAGAGTTCTGGAGGGCATCACGGAGAAGTCAAACCAAATACAAACACAAACATGCAACACTTCCAGAAAAACAACACAAAATGCAAAGGTGGAAGAGGTAAGATTTGGAAATGTATCTTGAGGGCCTGTTCACCTTGATAACCATGATATGAAAGGAAAAGTTACATGCTGAAAACACAGGGCCTGTAGAAATGCTTCACACAGCACATGCATTTCCAAGTTTTCTGGTTTGTTAATAGGATCGTGTTGGGGTTTTTTTTTGTAATAGACTCCAATAGAACACTGACAATGAATGCAAACCACCGTGTAACATCTTTGCAGTCAGACAGGAATGAAAAATACAGAAAAACTTGGTGGAAAAAAGACATGGTAAAAAGAATAAACTCAAGTATAGGTAAAACCACTGGGGTCACTTTACTGATCTTACCCCAGACTCATCAGTTGTGACTGTTTCAGTTGGCTTTGGCTTTAAGAAATTAAGAACATTAAATATTAAAATCAAATAAAAGATTAAAAAAAAAAGTTAGCTTAACCATAAGCAAAATTAAGAGCATTTTGAATTTCTAAATGTAAATTAACATCTTTCAACTCAATATATGTCCTGAACAAAACATTAATTGCCTTATTAAACTGTTTTCTTATCATTTCATATTGGCTAACATGCTAAAACATTTTTGGCTGACTCATAATAGAATCTGCTGGTATAAAACATGTTTAAAAGATTCAATGGAACATAAATACAAAATAAAATACCTGCCTCTATGGCCAAAAAAAAGTTAGCCATCAATTTTCACACATTATATGAAATCATAGCACGAAGCCCAGCTAAAACTCAGGAACAAAGCTCTGGGGCCAAACTAGCCTTTCAAGATCATTTTCTGCTCTGCCTTTTTTGAAGATTAATTACTCCATCACTGAAATTTAACCAGAGTCAAGTAACTGTGTTTTATATCACACCAGGAGCTCCCTTACAGCAAAGTTAACTCACTTGAGGTGACTCAGTGATGAGCACTGGGTGCTGCAGTGCTCAGCAGGACAGGTTCTGCCTCTGCCAAAGGTTCTGAAGACTGGCCCTGTCCCAGCACTGCCATGAGGAGAATTGTCTGACACAATTCTGCCTGAGGCCAGCACATCAGGAGCCCCAGCAAGCTCTGAGGGTGACCAGCAGCCTCTCAGAAATTATTAATAACAATTAGTGAGATGGCATGACTGGAGGTGTTTGGAAAAAGCAAGAAGGTTTTAATTAAAGAGAAAATAACAAACTATACAGAACAAAAGAGCAAAAGCCATGCACAGGGCAGGGAAGTCCCTTGCACCTGCTAAGACTTCATGCTCTCTCTTCAGTATTCAAGGATTTAGGAGGAGGTTTTTGGCATGCTGTCCAATAGAAAATAACCACATTTCTTGAGGAACAGCTTAAGGATCCAACTGCTGCTTTCATCCTGGCACTGGGCCAGTTATGGTGAGAAGGGCATAGAAGTCTCTGGTTCTTCTTCCTTAAAGCTTTCAGGGGTGAAACTTAAACTCTTTCCTAGTATGGAAACACCTGCCAAAGTGTGGGGGTGCACTGCAACATCTCACCACACCTGAGCTCTGGTGTGGAGAAAGGGATCAGGGTTTGATCCATCCTTTTGGATCTGTGGATCAGGAGCTACAGAGGCACACACAGCTTCTTGTTCACAGAGCCAAACTCTGTGTGCTGTGAGGAACATCTCACTTCATTCCTTTTATTCACTGACTTTGAAGAAACTTCCTGAGAGCCTAAATGGTCACACACTTCGCAGAGCAGGTGGCAAAGCTTAAAGGACCAATGTTCTTGCTTGCTTGTGCAATGACAAACTTGCAGCAGCTTCTTCCAAAATTGGAGTGTCTTTAAAGCATTTATAGCACTAGAAAAATGGGATTCTGGATGTTAGATCCCAGTGATGAGTCTTACCCTCTTGCCTAAAATATCCTCCTTTGAAAGGGGCAGCTTTCAACAATTCCTGTCACACAGAGCAGCAATGAGCACGATGCCTCCCCAGAGCTGCTCCCAGCACACTGTGGATGCACCAGCCACACTCAGTGCCACACTGCACCTACTCAAATCTCACATACTGCTGCTACTCAAGGGAAAACTTGAGAAGAAAGGGAAAAGAAAGGAGCTGGTTCTGTTGAAAATATATTATGCAAACATTTTATGGTAAAGGAAAGCAACAATAGGTAGTACTTTTTAAAAATCAGGCCATTATTAAAATACTAATTGTGTTCCCTGTTACTTTTTTTCAAAACATATTTAATATAAAGGCATCACTGGGGAAAATGAGGTAAAAATAATGGTTTGCTCAGCTATGTGCAAGCTATGTATGGATAAATTATTGCCCTGCCAGGATGTCAATATGTTCTGAAACAAAGAGTATTTTAACCATATAAAGGATTATTTTACATAAAATTAACCAAAACCCAGACCTCCTTATTAAACTTCAGCAAGCAGAATATTTGTAAAACTGGCTGTAACATCTAAACTTTCTAATAATTTATATAAAATAGACAGAAAATCTGCTGCTAAGGGAAGACAACTTCTTCATTAGAAATTCCCTGTATATTTCAACAATTTGAAATAAAATCATCAAAATATAATTAAGGAAAGATTCATTATCACAAACACCACAAATGTCAAAATATCACAGATCATGAAAGCAATCTTGCAAATCTGCCTACCTAATCAATCCCAAACCTGCACCAGTGCACATAGACCCACACTGCTACAGACCTTTGAGCACAGAAAAAAGTCCTTTTAATCTGAAGCTTTAAAGAAAAAAGGTTTAATTACACCTTCTGCAGATGGAGCTTGAAGTGTCATATTAATCTCTGGTGACTGACTCAAGTTAAGCTTGATACTCTCTTACTTAATTTGCTTTGGTATTTTGTGTGATCAAAAACTGAGCTCAGATTAAATTACAGCATCATCATCACAATTGACACTAAAAAAAAACAAATAAAATTTCGGAGCTGGCATTTGGGAATTTTTCCCACTGTGTTTTATGGGAGCAGGATGGGGCCCTAAATAAGTTAGCAGCAGTATTAAGATGGCAATATATAATGGAATAGATAGTACCAGAAAAAAGAATACTTTGGTCCTCCACATTTTTATTTAAACACTTTTCCAAATGAAAAATTAATGAGTTTGCATTGTGATTTGGATATAAGAAAAAAAACTCTCAAAAGGAGAAGTCAGTAAAAACAACATTTTGTACCTATAACTCTCTTGATAATTAATTAATTCTCACTTTTATAAATTCAGAGGTCAGATAACCCAAACTATGTGATCAGTTCTACTGCAGCTGCCCTGCAATGATGATCCCTCATTTTATCAGGAGGTCACTGAAGGTGTTTGTGTTTGCACAGTGGTGTATGCCCAAGACTGCCCAATACACACCCCCCTCACAAATTCCTCTTTCTCAGCTTCTTTGGACTGAAGAGTCCTAATTGCCTGTTTCTGATGGCTGACCTGATGCTGCTGGGGAGTGTTAGGATGTCATATGCAAGAGATTACAAATTATGGACACTGGAAAGTGCAGGCCAGTAATGAAAAATGAAAACACTTTGTTCATAAAAAGCAAATAGTGCAATAATGCCAAGCTGGAGGTAAATGCTAGAAACAAAGTATGAAAATAAACTCCTGATACAAGAGGAGCTTTTTCCTACTGAAGCTGAAAATATTCATCACTGGGCAAGTGTTTTGGGTTTGACATTTTAGAGTGTATCTAATTTTTACCCCTTTGGCATTTCCCATTGATAATACAGCAGCTTAGTTTATTTTACTAATACCAATTTTAATGAAGCTAATGTAGTGATATACCACAAAAGAAAACATTATTCATACTTATTTATAAAGGAAATGCTCATTTGGGAGACAAAGTAAATGGTTATGTGTGTCCATCCAGCATGAAGCAATGCTCAGATCTGTTAAGCTGAGATAAAGATAAGAAAATCTTCAGCAGCAATAACAGACTGACAAAACCAGAGTGTCTGCTTTCTACAGAAAAGGAAAAAACAGACACTCCCCAAGCACACAACTTATTTGCAGCACCAGTGACATTACATGCATGTACACACCTAAGAAGGTGGCACATTTTGATTTTGTACATGTAGGGAAGTATTAGAATAGACTTGAGACTGAGGGGGACAGGCTGAGCAGAGGGATGATATCTGTTGACAAGAAGGCAAATAAAAATATTACCTGTGCTCAGACAATCTACCTCCAGCCTCCTCTTTCCCCTCATCCCACCAATTGGAGTGATTCCACCAATGACTCCAATGTTACTTGGTCCTGAATGCTTTGGGACTGACTGGTCATTATATTAGGATTTTTGTCCCCAAAAACTGGTACTCTGTTGTGGGCCTGATTTTCTGAGGCTGTAAAGGTTTCAGCCTGCCAGACTCTGGCTTGAGAGAAATCCATCTCCCAAGGACAGTTCCTGTAAATAGTCATTCTGTTTGCATAATACTTCTGGACACTCATGGTCACTTCTCTTCCAGGTGTTGTTTCTGTTATTTAACCAGTGAAGAGAAGTATTGTTTTTACTAACCAATTACATGGTTCTTCAGCACAGCATGTTATAAAAGGGCTGCACAAAATGAAAAACAAACCCTTGTGATGTTTGTAACTACTGGAGTCGAGTTTGTCATTTTCGTGCCCAACAGCGACACTGTGTGATTCCTGAGCTGACAGGTGTGTTTCTGTGTGCCAAAGGCTGGCAATGGCCACAGCTGGAATAACTGGACAGCTGCTGCTTTCCCTGCTTGGCTGACAGACACACTGCAATGAGGGGAAAGAGCACAGACACTGCCCTCATTGTTTTGCCTCTTCTGTCAGCCAGGGACCAGTTACACCCAGAGCCCAGGTCAGCAAAGCACTTCACAACATTTTGGGCCAATCCTTAAATACTCCTTAAATTATGTTTCTTTTTTACTTACTTGAAGTGCAACAGAACAGTTTTCTTCCTCAAACAATCTCAATCCTCAAAAAAAATATAACCAATGATCAACCTAAATTTCTGACTCGCTGATTAAAATGTTTGCAACCTGCTACCAATTTTGGTCAAGTACCAATGCTGCTTATAAAAAATTTAGCACATTTCCTAAACAGGAACTCCTTGTTACACTCTTCATATTGCAACAACTGTTCAAAATAAACATCCTGACTAAAAAGAACTTCAGTGTCAAAACTGTGAACAGTGTGAAACAGATTGGATCGTGCATTGGAAGCAAACTCTGTGCTTAAACAAAAAATAAACATGGTGAAAACCAGTGGTGTTAGTAAATGGTGTTGGTCAAAAGCTTCTTTTTTACATATTGTGCCAAACAGTCCAAGAGAATGCCAGAACAAATGACATATGATGATAATGTCCTCGTCACCATAAATAAAGAAGGAAGCATCTGAATGACAAACACATATGATGACAATAGCATATATAGCAAAACATTCAGGTTGCCAAAATATCTTCAGAAATGTGTTGTGAGTCCCTGTGCATAAACACACCATTTGTTCAGAGCATAGTTACTGTGCTTCAGATGTGAGCAAGAAATTCTCTTCATAATCTTATCAATTCTCTTTATATTCCCTGTTCAACATGAACCAAATACCCATAGATATACACTAATTAGAAGTTTAAGTCCATGTGAGAAACCCCTGAAAAGACTTCTTATAAGTGCTTCTTCCCCTGTAAAAGATGTATTTAAGCTCTAAATTCACAATAAATATATTGGTATTATATGATAACTAATAAATATTCTGTTGCACAATAAAGTAAACAAATTATTTTGTCGTTAACATGATGAAAGCAGCCCAGAAATTTATTTCTGGCTCCAAATTAGATATTGCAACACTGTAGAGATTTGATATTGCACCAAGACTTCACAGTAATGAAAGCAAAGCTGTATGAGAATGTAGTTTTCTGACCTACCCCTAAGCCTAAAGAGAGATGTTTGCAAAACTTTACAAAATATATCAACAGTATTCAAAAATACAAATTACTAGCACCAAAACCTAAGTTCTAACATATGATAGGGGTGCATAAAGTGGTGCTCAACTGAACTGGACTGCTCTTGTTCAAAGCTGAATCCAGAATCTGTCACAGGAGGGAGACATGAGGCTTTACTCCACTCCTCCACACAAGCACAAGATCAAGGTTCAAGACAGATGGGTTTTCCTGAGGGGCTGAGGAGGAAGACAAAAATGCTGTTCCTTTAGGACCTATTTCAGCAGAAAACCTGAAGGTTTCTTTAGTGTCAAAAATAAAATCAGTCCCATAGGAATGGCATTAATAATTTGCATAAAAGATGAGGAAAGGGAACTCTCAACGTTTTCATTATTTCTCAACATTTTGGCAGCACATGAATGGTAAAAGACACTTAAATGAAAAATGTGAATTAAAACCTTCACAACCACTACTGCAACAATGTGATCATGCTTCTAAGTCATTCAATGCTGGTCATCCAAATGGCTTCTGAGCTGACAAATGAGATCATTTCTACACAGTCAGGACAAATTGAAACTTGTATGTTATTTCCTTATAACAACTTATTCGTTCAGATTTTATTTCCAATTTATCTTTCTCATTCTCATAAGTTATATATGTCCCTCTCCCAGATTGGCCTGACCACATTTTGTGTCTGCCAATCATTGCTCTGCTTTTTGAATTGAAAAAGAACCATTTCTATGACCACACAAGATCTTGCATGTCATGTGAAAGTTTCTGAAAACAAAAGGCCACAGAACCCAGGAGTAATTATATAGGTTTTAGTAGTGGTTTTAATTTTTTTATTGCTATACCACATGTATATTTACTTATATATACTTGCCTCTAATAATTTCTAAAAATAAAATGAACATGAAAACCAATTAGGTTCATAAAAGGAGGTTGAAGGAAGAGATATTAAATGAAAGATTAAATTAAAAAGATAATAGCAGAATTTTTTTTTATTTCCAAAATATATGTTGCTCTGAGGTGGTTCATTTCTGGAGTTGATCATTGATCCAGTCCTTGAGAATGCCAAGCAATCCTGTCAATTTCTTAATACATTAAAGACTGACTTCCACAGGCACCAAAAATATTCAAATCACATTAATTTGCTGGATTATGTGAGAATGGGAGGTTACTGGATCAGAAGAATCAGCCTCAGGGAAGCATATATATATTCTTATAAAATGTTAAAATGAACAACAGAAGAGATGACATTTCATTTCCAGCATTTAATAGTGAAATCAAGGCAGTGTGCACCTAGACAGTCCAATCCATTCTCTTGTAAAAACCTGGTCAGATGCAAACTTGTTGTTTGCCAGAAGAACTCAGTGGCCTTTGCAGTGGACCTGAGCTACACTGTCAGAATGATGCTGAGCTGCTTCCACAGCACGGGGCAAGCCCTGCTGAAATCCTGCAGGAACGTTTAGCTCACACTGAGGACATGGAGCATTCACACTCATGTCTCCTTTGCACTGCCCAATCGAGATGGATGTGCCCCTGCAATCAGAACTGGGACAAGACCAGATTTTGTCAGGGCAGGTGATTTACCCTGCTCCAAATCAGCCCTCACACAAGGCTGAGCTTCCTCAGCTTGAGAAGTTTCTATAGTGGGAATTGTCACAGGTGCTATTTCAATCGTGCTTGAAATCCCATTGGAAACAAAGTCTCATTAGCATCTCAGCAGAGATGTAGATTTCCCAGGATCACTGCTAGATAAAAAGTACACATTGAATGGCACAATTCAAAGTGCTGAAAAAATACCGAGGAAAAGATTCTGAAATACTGGATTTGGATGACAGAAATTTACACTAAACTAATCAAGTAGAAATAGTTCAGTAGAATCAAAACAATAAAAGTAAAAAGAAATTTCCCTGGACACTGTTCAACATTAAGTGTTTCATGTTGAAAATGGGAAATCAAGGCCAGAAATATACTGAAACCATAATACAATCCTGACTTGCACAAACAAAGCACAGAAAAGTGGCAAGACCAGAAACAGACAATGCTTAGTACACAAAGAGCCTGCTGTGCAAAACTAGAAGAAATCAAAGATGAGCATTTTTCTCTTGTGAGAATAACATGAAAACTAAGAAATGGCAGTGCTGATTGTTGACTGTGGTGGGTACTTATCTTTGACATCATCACTTGATCACCAGAATATTTTCCAGACAAATGTGAGAATTGCTAAATCAGAGTGTTCTTCACAGCTGACAGCTCAGCAGCGACCAGTCACAGGTAGTGACACTGCCCATGCACTGCTGAACACAGACACCTCTGCTTTGGTCATGGAAGTAACTCTGAGCTATCTTTCCATCTCTTCACAATCAAAATACCTTTTCCAGTTATGAGGGAATGCTATTCTAAATTATTGGTCTTTTTACTTTCCTCAGATACTGTGCTCACCTACACCAGTACTACTGTGAATGGAAATCGTGGGGAAATTGCAAATACTTGAGCTGGAAGTCTAAATGCAAAACTTTTCTAGGGAAAAAACAAACAACCTAAGCTGAACAAAACAGAGGAAAAAAAAAAATCAAAAATAAATCAGACACAGCTTTTAAAAACATGCTCCATGAAGAATAATTGTATTTTAAGAAAAGTCTCAAGGGGACACTGCAGTTCTGGGCTGACTGACCCTCCCTGTCAGCTCAAGTTCCTTCAGTTCACTGAAAATTCCATCCCCACAGAACTGAAAAAATCAGCCTGAAATCTAAAGGTCAGGATAAAGTTCTTTTGCTCTCATGTTCTCTCATCACTCCTCCACTTTCTTTCCATAAATTCAGTCAGTCATGAGATTCTCACAGTATAACACAAGACCAGGAAGCAATTTCAAGGTGAATCTGTTGCCCAAACACCTATTATGTGCAATGGCCATCAGACAAAATTCTGGTAAATGATGGAGTTTTCCAAGTTCTTTGAGAGTAATTCAAACTTCCAAACACTTACTGCAGGATATGAAAAGCAAAAGGACTGGAGAAAAAAATAAACATTCTGTTTTCTACAGCATGGAAAGCCTGACTTCCTATGTGTCCTTCTTCTGCTACCTCATGAGATATGAATGCCAGCACCCCTCCAAACCCAAACTTCTCGCAGAAAAAGAAATCATCATTTGTTAAACCAAGGCACTGAAAACACAGAATCTTGAATTATCTTGGTCAAGTTACCTACAAAAAGCAATGGGCTTCAAGTAAGATAATAACATAAGCTAGACTCCTTTTATTGAATATTTTCTGTGCATATATAGAAAACCAATTTTTATTGTCTCACTGTGCTGTGTGCATGTGCAACTATACAAGTATATAAATAAATAACAGCAGCTTGTACAAACATCTGTATCAGTGTTTTGGCCTTTGATTCCAGGATTAAACATACTTTTCTTAAAAAGGATTTTTTGGGGGATTAAGTTTACATTTTCTGTATTTCTTGATGAGAGCAATTACTTTTTAGTGCATGAACAGTTGCTACTTACATTAACTTCTGTTATAGCAATATCAACGACGCTACCAACAACAATTAAGGCATCAAAAGTGTTCCATGCATCAGTGAAATAGTGCTGTTAGGACAAGCATTCAGCAGAAAGAGAGCAAGAGAAAAACACAAACAGAAAAAGAGAAGAAAAGGACAGTGTTATAACACAGAAACACTCTAGGCTTCTCTGATGTACCACTATACAATCTAAACTTTCCCTTTCATAGCTAAAAAAAATTGGCAGAAAAAAAAGGCTATTTATTTCCCATATCAACATAATTGACCTATGACTGGTCTGTACTCAAAACTTTAGAAACATCAGATCAAAATCTGTGACTTGTCCAGATGATGGAAATAGTGGGGAGACAGAGAAAGAGAAGTAGGGACTGGGGAAAGTAAGCTGGGATATACTCACATCAGCTTCACTGAGAACGACGTCTACTATGCTGCCAATAACGATGAGGGAGTCAAACGTATTCCAGGCATCACTAAAATAGCCCTGAACAGAGCAGGCAGGGTGCAAACGTTTGTGATTACACATGAAATGTCAAATATTTGCATACTTCTGTTTAGTTTTGCATAAACAGAAATTAGTTAAACAAAACCTGTGGTCTAATGAGGAAACAAAACAAAACCAAACAATATTGCCTACTGAAGGAAAAGCAACATATATGTGCATGTGTGTGTATATATATAATTATATATATACATGTACAGACACACACACAGACACACACACGATCTACACATGCAGAACACACCATCAGATAAGCACGATGTTGGCAAGCAAGCCATCATCCAAAATTGGTTTTGGGCTTCTAGCAAGGATGAAAAATTCTAACATATATACCCTAACGAGGAAAACAAGACCCCTTTCCTTATATTTCTGCAAGACCAAGCCAATTGAAACCTCCTTAACCTCAAGAACTTTGTGACAGTCTTATCTAAGTGATTGGTAAAAATATTCAGAGGGTCAAGTCTCATCACTGGCTAAACATGCACAGTTATTAATGTGAAACTGTGCATAAAGATTAGAGAAGTGACTTAATCTTCTATTCACAAACTAGGTCTAATGCAGGAAGTCATCCTACATTTGCAGTCAGAGGCTGATTCTGTAGCCATTGCAACCTGAACAATTTCTTAGTGCTTTTGGTTGGTGCAGCCAGTCCAGTGTCTGAAACCTCTTTTCCATAAATTACTTCATGACCCTTCTGATATTTTATACCTTTAAATACATTCCCTCATTCCCTGTGTGTGTTACTGGGACATGGCTGCAAAGGGCTATCATGGAATTCTCTGACTGCAGGCATAAAACTGCATGTTAGAGCAAAGAGGTGCTTCAGAAGAATCCTCTAGGGAGGTTCCAGTGTGGAACAAATCAGGATCTATTACAATTGTTAAGATAACTATGGAGACCAGAGTTTTCTACAAAATGTGGCATTTTCCTAGTTATTACAGAAATCCAGAACTGCAAAAATGACTGAACTTGACCTTTACCTCATTCAAATATATTAAAGCATCAGTCTACCATGACTAAGGAATGTGCATTACATGAGAAAAGCTGAAATGTACATTTTGTACATGTACACTTCTTGGTAATTAATTTCAAAATACTAACTTTTCAGCCACTATTGAAGCTCTAAAATAATACATTTAGCAAGAAGTTTAAAATTACAAATGTGCTAATCTAGCCTTATATCTAGTTACACTTTTTATTACACTGTTTGCTCTAAGATAATGTTTTAGCTGAGTAGCTTAAATTATTACATGAGTTGTCAGCAGAGAAAAAAACAATTTTAGAATTGGACTGATATTTTTCTAAAGGTTTTAAACTAGTCGAATTTTTAGTAATTTCACAGTTTAAAGTAATGCACCTGAGTGCATTCATATTTGAAAAAAGGCTTATTTTGAGTGCATATTTGCTCTTGGGGACTATGAGAGAGCTGCTACAGTAGACAACAGCTCTACATTTCAATCTTAGAGAGGAAGCAGGATCAGGAAAGGCTCATTATGTTTCTACTGCTACTCTTTTAAAACACAAAGTGCTACAATCATTCCTTTGTCTAAGGAAGGGGCTATAACAGGAAAATAGATCAGAGTATTTTTATCTCTACAACCCTTTGCACTATTCCGAGTCTTTCGGATTAACCATCAATTCCAGTTTTGGGGCAAAAGGCAGTGCTCATGGATTTGGCCTCCTGAAGAAATGCCTCCACTCCAAAGAGCTCTTGCACAATTCCCCACTGCTCCTTCCTTACTCACCCTGCTCATGGGAACAAGCTACTCCCAAAGTTTTACTAAGGATCACACTGAACCACCCCAACAATACTGAAATTTATAATCCTAGTGACATTAGCAGCTGCCAACCAAAGAAAGTCAGCTGCTCTCATCATATTCTTCCTGATCATTCACAGTCCTTATTTCTAAGTATCTTCCTTGATTTTAGAATAGCAATTGATTTATCTATATATACACAAAGTCAGAGACTATTGGCAAACAGCAAACACATAATCAGCACAATCCTGAGCTGTTCTATCTGTCTTCCTCTACAACGGGAACCAAAAAGGGTCCTCCAAAAAAAGGATTATTTCAGCTATAGAAAAAGTTACTTTACTAGGCATGCCACAAGATAAAGCACTGAAATAAAAAATCACATTTGATTCAATACAGCTAAAACATTTTACAGCTAAAATAATTTAAACATTTATTTATTTATTTTATGAAACCTTTTCCATCAGTATAGACAAATATTGTTCAAACTAATATGAAAAGCAAAAGCATACAAATAAACAAAAACTAAGAGAAAATAAAGATGGTTTTGGAAAAGGGAGGAATGGACAAGTCACAGCAAATAAACATCATGCAAATAAGTTGTTTTCACCACTGCAAGGACCCAAGATCAATTCACTTACTAGCCATCTTTCCTTTTTTCTTACAAAAATCTGATGTAAAACGACATGGAAAATCATTACAAGTTTAAGCAACAACTGGCTACCAGGAGGCTGTACATACGGTATGTGTGGATGGATTCTTTTTGATTCCATAGCTGTATTTTGTTTTGAATGGCACTGAACCATGCTGAGTAACAGATTTTAGCAAATGTGAAGAAAAAGACCTGTTCTTTTAGCTTATATTATGAAAAATTTGCTCACTGAGAAATGCCGAAGGACAAAAATCACAAATCCTGGGGAATATGTAGGCATAGAGAATTAGCAACACAATATGTTTCCATATATCTACCACATAAATATTTTAGTTCTTTTATTACTCTCTTGGAAAATTTAGGGCCTCATTCTGCAGAGCCTTGTGTGATGCAATCTCCCAGTCAAGTGTGCCAGACACTCAGCATCACCTTTACTATTGAGCATTTCTCCAGGTTTTATGTATTTCAGAGCTGGAAATACATAAAGAAATACATAAAGTCTGCAGTGCCTTGGTTTTACACAACACAATATCATAGGAGGAGTATCAAGGATTTATAGTAGCCTTAAGTTTATATGACCAGCAAAACCAGAAGATCACCGTTTTCACAGGACTTTTGTCAACATATTAAGGGGACACTGTCAAGCAGATGAGATAAAAAACTAACAGGTTTTTATCTATTCTTATTTTTACAGAGTTAAATGGAGTTTTTATTTGATGCTTTGAACAGCTCTGAAATAACTTTTTAAATGCACAAAATTAATAAGTAAAACTTTATTCTGTCAGACTAGCCTAAGAGACCCACCCACCAGTGACACAGACATAGAAGAAATTTATCAGTCTTCCCTCAGGAACCCTAAAGCAAAGCATTAAGTTTGGTTTCAGATTGTTCCTACTATTATTAAACCTTAATAGGAGTTAAAGCAATTAATTGTTGTTTTAAACATGCATCTATTTTGAAATTTAAAGACATTAAAATTCTGCTTAAGGCTGCTAGCTGATTTGTGATTATTAATGAACTACGTAACATGTGGTGCCAAGAGGTTTTGTTAAAGAGCATCTGATAATTTAAAAAGTTACAATCTTCAAAGAATAACAGGAACAACCTTAAATATACTTTATTCCCTTCCTGCTAATTAGTCTCTTCCAAAAGTCTGATTATTATCATGGTCTTTAAGCCTTCTCCTGCTAATTAAAAAGTTTAAGGTGTTCTGCATCTATGGGGGATCAAAATTCAGGCAATGAGGCCCTTCCACTGGCAGTGCCTGCCCTTCAAACTCTCAGGGTTCAGATCCAGGGATGTCTCACAGTGAAAGCATCCAGTCAGATAGAAAGCATGTTGCAACAGAATTAAAGCTCAAATTGTACAGAGTCTTAGAGACCAGTTTTAAGACATTGCATTTGCTAACGAGTAGGAAGCCCACAGTACAAATGGAGCACTGTGATTTGTACACTCATGATCAGACCACTGTGTTTGGCATTAGCTGCTATTTCTGACTACAGTCACAAGTGCATGGAGAACCATACAAGGATTCACAATCTTCTTTCAAAAAGCAGATGATAAAATGCAGCAGAGTCCTCTGTGCAAAACAAGGATATAGAACAGGAAATACAGATCAGGAAACACAACCAGCATACTCATGACACTGTGGTCCACACAGCTGAGCTATCTCCTCTGGGGCCTCATATTGTGCCACTTTTAATGTGAAACCCTTAGCATTTAAATAAGATAGCTGACACAAAAATACAAATAAATTCATTAGAAATGTACAATGGACTGGACAGTGCAGAGCGAGACCACGGGAGAGCGGGTAAGCATTCACCCCCAACTCCACAGTTCACATCTCAACACCAGATCTCAAGTGATGGATAATTCCTTCACTTCTGCAGGCAAACACGAGCTGGCTTTAAACCAAGTAGCTCAGTCTGTAGAGCCGAGCTCAGAAGTAAATGCAAGCTGAATAAATAGCTTTGAAAGCCTGGAAAGCTGTCTCCCTGCTGCAGCCCCAGCCCTGGGCCGTGCTGTGAGCACAGAACTCCCCAGGTCAGAGCAGGAACGGGGCTGCCCACAGAGCCAGGGCTGCTCCACACCAACAAAGGGCACAGCTGCCAGCCCACAGGCACACATCCTGGCTGCTTGCTTTAAAAGAAGGGCAATGGAACATAAAAAGTACCAGTCTTGGATGCTGAGAGCAGTGTACTTCAAGTGGCTCATCTGGCTTTTTTCAAATTCCAAGTGTAGCAAGTGAACACATTTTAATTATTTACATAGCCCAGAATAAACATCAGTTTCATTGTACTAAGAACAGATTTAGTCTGTTTTTTCATCATTAACTTCTGCACTTCATAAATGCAGTATGAGAACTGAACAAAAAGGCTGCATTAGCTGCCACAGGATAGTTTTATCCTTGTTTCTCTTGCAAATCTACTTTTGAAAATGTGTCTGCATCATTCATATTGACAGTGTCCCTTTAAAACAAGGAATCAACTGCTCAGTGTGGGGCCTTCTACCAAATATTATGTGTATATAACTGAAAACATAAAAATCTATAAAGGCTATTGCATATGTAAATTATTTATGAGTATGTTTGTAATACCTAGCTATAGTTTATAAAGTAAAGAAATTATTTTTCATTTTAGAATAGGAAATTATACAGGATACAGGTCTTTACTGGAGATTAAATTAGTGTCAAGTAATGAATGTAGTACCCAGAACAGGAGACGTGGTAATGCTTGTAACAGGAAATGATTTATCTGATTTAGAAATGGACATTTTCATTACCTCAAAATATTCCAGATCTCATCAACCACTTTGTAAGTCTTTTTTTCTGATATCTGCATTTCATTTCCTGAAGCTACATTTCTATTATCATTTCTCTGATAGATAAAGATGGGGAATGTTGGTTTTTTTCATTTTTTGAATAATATACAACAAGTGTGAAACTCATTATACTTAATTCCTGTGGTGATGACCTAATTAAAGCATATCTTAAACTTACCTTGGGTTTGAATGCAATCAGTTTCAAAACCATTTCAACAGTGAACACTCCTGTGAAAACCATATTCATAATGTCCATGGCATCATTAAATAGCTTAGACTGTCCATAGTGCTGTGAATGAAAAATAAAATACTTTAAAAAGTAAAGGCTTTAAAATATTAAGTGAAAGCAAGGCAGCCTAAGACAAAGTTGACAAAAACACAGCATAGGAAAACATTTTCTAGTAACATTTATGAAGCACATCTACATGGAATATTAGCTGAGTATCTCTGGTCAAGCATGGAAATAAATCTATTCTGTTTAGGCACTGAGAAAACAAAACTGTCATTCCTCAACATCCTAAGGGAATCTCCAGAGAGAAAACTCTTCCCTCAAAAGAGGAGTATTAGATAACAACATTTTCCCAAGTTTCATATGCAAGGTTTTAAAATTACTCCATCTTGTGTCACACCTGCTTAGAAAGGCTGAAGTATGGTAGTCACAAAATAACACAATGTGTAGGAGGTGTATTTTTAAGAGGACAGTGTATGCAACTTTACTGAAAAAAGCAGAATGGTTTTGTAAACTGAATTCAAACCATGCTTTTTCTTAAGAAAATCTCAAATACTAGGGAAAGGAAGAGACAACTAGAACATGTCACAGAAATGTATTGTGATCAGAAGTTCTTTCTTTAAAATTCTTCTTCATAAAAAAAAGGTTGCCATAATTTAAAGGCATTATATCACCCACATCCTTCCTCTCAATTTATGCCAACAGCTTCAAGAGAGTTTCTGCTTTTCCTACCTGCATGGCCAAGCAAAGGGTGTTCAGCATGATGAGGACAAACATGATGTACTCAAATCCAGTAGAATTCACCACATACCAGAACTTGTACTGGTAAGGATTTTTTGGAATATATCTACGGAGAGGACGCGCCTTCAAGGCATACTCTACACACTGACGCTGAAAAGCAAATACAGCAAAAACTGTCAGACTGTAACTCAGCAGTTAAACAACTGCTAATACAATGATTAAGTGAAAATTGTTAAATATAACTCTCAAAAACAGTCTGTCTATTTGATTTAGGCCCTTTTATTATTAAGGAGCACAAGGAGTTCACCAATTCTTACCTGGCTATTTACAACTGTATCTAACAATATCCACTACTCAGCCACATGCAAAAATCATATCATGCTCATGGAAATTCTGGAGGATTTTGTCTTTATACACTAACATATTCTAGTATGTATGGGTATACCACATAGCTGGATTATTAAGTCATCTATGAACTGTGTTTTGTCTTTACTCCCTTTTCAACCACCAATGGGCCTGCATAGCATAAAACCCTACAGTCAGCAAAATAAATACTGCAGAGCTGTTATTCTAATAGCTCAGTTTAATGGCCCAGCAAAATCACATCTGTAGGAACATCATGGATTCATCTCATAACCTATTAGTGCCCAAAATCTTCAGGGCTGGGCCTCCTACATCTCTGGAGGAATTCTCACAGGCCCTGACTAATGGGGCACACGGTGCAGAAAGAATCCTGGCTACAGCCTCATGCTCGGCTTTCTTTAAATGAAGTGTGTTATAGTCAGCCAAAAATACCTGAAAATTTGTGACTTATGAGTTTCTCAGTCAAAGGACTGAACAGTAAATGGGGACAGACTTTCATAATTTTAATCTGAATAGACCCCTGTGAATTTCTAAATAAGTGGGAGTGAGGAAGTGGAACATTTTGAACACCTGAACTTTGGACACTTTCAGAGCATTCTGAACACAAAAACTATTTTCCAGTTCTTAGTGTAAAACCTATCTCTGCCTCAGGATAACCTGGCTGTATTCTTGTTAATATGACACCAAAAAGCAAGATGCTAAGAGGCAACAAGCTTAGTGGACAGCTTTCACAACAAAAGCACTGATGAACTGGGCTCACAGAAAGGTACAACACCCTGAATACCCAGTTAAATAAATACCCAGATAGTAAAAAACTCAAATTAATAAATACAAAGCTATGTGTTTGGTGCCCTCTTCTGCCCCAAAGCAGAAAGGAAGCTCCTCATGCATAAACAAAAAAAGGCTACTTTCAAAACTTAAGAATTCATTATTTATTTTAACCTGATTTTTGTCCAGCTCACAGTTCTTGTACTCTTGTTCTCCCTGTTCTTGGAATGTAACAATCACAAAACCAACAAATATGTTCATCATAAAGAAAGCAATAATGATGATATAGATGATGAAAAAAATGGAGATCTCCACTCTATAGTTGTATACAGGTCCTACATTCTCGCCATTTGAATCAATGGCTTTGTATAGCAGCCTGAAAAACAAACAAAATGTTACCTTTATTACCATTGAAATGAGAAAATAATAAAATATGCAGACTCAGAGGACAGGTTTCAGAAATGGTCTGATGTTATCTGCTACTATTCACTGACAGTGTTTACAAGAATATAAAAACCAGGAGAATCAGCACACATTGTTATAATCTTTTTCTTCCTGAGAGAATTAAGTTAATGACCCAATGGTTGCTGTTTTATTTATTCCTTTCCTCAAATTTCTCTCTACATTAGGGAAATAGTGAGTGGCAGTTAGCTCTTCCTAGGTTTCTCTGAGTATACTGCTGTCTGATTTTTTAGTAAAAGTTTTACTTGAAGACCTAAAACTTTCAAATTATCCTTATTTAAGGGCCACTGATTGATGCTGTTTTACACCACAGTGACACAGACTCTGAGATTCAGAAGGCTAAAAATTACATTTTTATTTTGGGATGCATCTCCCTTATATACTATTTTACACAGACCAGTTTGATTGGTGAAACAAAGACAAATCTCTTCAATAACACTGGTCAAACCAAAGGGACATCAAGAAGAAATCCCTCCTGTGAGAAGGAATGAATAACACAGGTACAGTTACAAAAGCATCCCTTCTGTTTACAGAAATTCCCTGGGAAAAGAATTTCAGAAAACCAAACCACCTCAGGCATGGAACCAGGGCTACAAATGATGGATAAGCATCTAAAATTGTTACTTCCATTAGAGCTGAGGAGTAGTTCCTTATAGCAAATGTAGCCAGACTGGGAATCAAAAAATATTAAAAAGTTCACCTTTTCTTACTTTTCCTGAAATATGGGATAAGTGCCCAGATTCAGGACAATAGTTTTCTTTATTTCCTCCCTTTTTACACCACCACTTAAAACTGCTTTATTGTCCCAAAATGCCTGGCATACAATAGTGAATTGTTCTGGAAAATGCAACTCTCACAACAGCACCATGCAAGCCTGGAGATCCCACTCACGCTGGCCAGCCTTCAAAGGTGGAGACTGTGAAAAGGGCCATCATAGCAGACAGAACGTTGTCAAAGTTGAAATCACTGTTTTGCCAGACCCTCTCTTTGACCATGGGACTATCGACATCTCCATCCTTATAAACAATGTAAATCCCTCTGTGGGAAAGAAACTGTCATTAGAGAAACACTGAACTGACCTCAGAATTAATGCTCAAAGCTGTTTCTTACATTGCCTCCTCGTGATTGCTTTATGGCCTTGCTAACCTGTGTTTTCTGGTGGCTTTAGGATAACAATTCCAATTTACACAACCCTAAATGGCCTGACACATGCCTGCCCATACACAGTTTAAGTTATTCAGAACATAATGTGTCACATTCTTAGAGCAAAGATCTCCTCACCGGCATTCCTCGGGGTTCTGTTTTGCCTCATCAGTGCACTTGTAGAATTTTCCCTACACATAAAAACAAAAAAGCAATGACAAAATGCAGAATATGCAAAATACATGCTTTTATACTATGATTGGTTGAGGATGGGACCAGCCCAGTTCCAGCAGCACACCACCAAGAATTCAATTCAGCTTTTCTTTTCTTGATGTACTGTAAGTTCTAAGAGTGTCTTACCTTAAACAGCTGCACCCCAATACAAGCAAACATGAATTGCAGCAGAGTTGTAACAATCATGATATTACCAATAGTTCTAATAGCCACAAAGACACATTGAACAACGTGCTGGAAAGAAAGAAAAAAAATATGTTTCAATGCAATTTGTCAGACTATATATCATAAGTAATTCCTGAATTCTTTTTTGAAATTAGTATTTTTCTGTTGCCAGCATTATACCTAACACTGTAATTTGTCTAAATTTGTCTGTAAGTCTGTCGACACAGACCCTTCAACATCAACTGGCTAGAAATTCCTCAGGCACTGTGGATAAACAGCTAAAATGCACTGAGGGGTTGGTTCATCACAGCCCAAATCTGCTCCTCCACACACAAATTGCTGTCACTGTGGGCAGAGCCTGGGCTGGTTAACACCAGCTCTGTTTAAGGATCAGGAACTGATTTCTGTCCCTGCTCTGTGGACTTCTGCAGACAATTTCTCTTGAGCAAGAACCTTTAACCTGAGGGAAGACTGGAGGATCAGGCCAACAGAAAACTAACTTTAAAAAAAAATAAAAATAAACACCTTAAGTCCTTTTGCTCTGTTTATTGCCCTTAGAGGCCTCAAGACTCTTAAAACTCTGAGAATCTTCACGACTGAGATAGCACTTGATCTAGAAGAAAAAGAAAAACATACTGTTACTGTTAAGGTAACTGATTGTATTACAGAATAACAAAATCCTTGCAAATTCCTGAAATGTGAAATTTGAAAAAAGACCCTTCAACTAGAACTCTCAAGATATGTATACAAGGTGGTTTTTATTCTTTATTGATTCTTTATTATTAGAAAATAGTATTGATCCCATAAATACCATAAGAATCATTTTGATTTCTGGAGCAAATTTGGAATTAGCAGCTCAGAAGCTCTTCTAAGACTATAATGGAGCAAAATAGCCCCCAAAGTATTTTTCAGTGTTGACAAGCTCTTTTGAAAACACTGTGTAAATCCTGTAAATCAATGAATCCTTTAATTTCCAACTGACCTGAGATCACAAGACCTCAAATGACTTTGATTCTCTCTGTTTAAGTAGCTAGGACTGTATTTTGAAGAAGAGTGCAGTGTTTTACAGAACACCCTGTGAAACTCAGAGCTTGTGCAGTAGGAGTTCTGGTACCAGCAGAGTTCAGAGTGGGGAGCAGCTGCCTGACAGTCACTAGGGCTTTCACAGATTATTTTTTAATATGGAAAAACCACTCCATGAATCAAGAAGCACATTCAGACTCTTTTACTGTTACTCTGACCAAACAAAACAAAAAAAATCCTCTCCACTAGCACTTATAGTCCTGATTAAAGCACAAGTTCTGCCCCCTCAAACACTGTCTAGTTCCATATCCCCACAGGTCAATACTGCAAAAACCAAGCTCATAAAATTAGATTGCAGATGTGACAATAGCTCCAGAGATGGGATTTAAACCTCCTGGAGGTCCTGAAGGAAATACCTGCTGCACCATACAGTGTCGTGGTGCTCCTTCTCCTTCCCTTGGTAATTGTGGGAAGTAGTAATTTGTTTCCAATCCATATTAGTAATGAATTACAACAGTCTCCATTAAAAGCACTCCCTCTTGCCAGCCCCATCCCTGAGCACTGACGCTGCACACCCACACACCGGGGGGGAACAAAAGCAGCTGAAACACTGATTTCAGTATAAAATCCCAGAGCAAAAATAAATCATTCACACTGTAAGTATAGTACTTACTGAATCCCAAATGATACCAGAGAAACGCCCACAACCAGCAAATCCAGCAAATTAAAATAATTCCTGCAGAAGGACCCTTTATGAAGGAACGCTCCAAAAGCTGTCATCTAAAAATAGAATTGTTACACATTTAGTCTATATTTCAATTTATTAAAATTCACATTTAGGCTGTTTACAAGACACTTGCCTAGAGTGTGAATGCATACAATACTATCTCACTTTCTAAAATCCTTTGAGATATAAAACAATCCCTCCACGATCATTAAATCTTCCATTTAAATCAGAAAAATTCTGCTCAAGCAACATCAATAAATGTGCTAATTGTTTCTGATGTCAACAAATGTTTTATTTTGTGTAAGAACACATGAGGCTGAGATAATTACCCTGAATTAATTTGCCCTTTGTTAGAAAAATTGCTACAAAAAAACCCCACTTGAGATTTCCATGATTACTAAATTGTAGGGTCCAAATTCTGACTCCTAATTATTCATACTATCTTAAGAATTGAAGGAGCTGAAAATGTACTGCAAACACTTGAGAGTCAAAGCTGGTACAGAAGCAGGACAAGGCTGTCCCAAGGCAGCATTTCAAGGCTATTTAGTTTTGGCTTATGGGAGACACGAGTGGGTATCTTGGAATAACCTGGAACAACCAAGAGATGTTTTGTATTCTGTGTAATCAGAGATCCCTAAATTTTGCTGTTCCATGGGGAATATCAAATGTTGCTTTTCCTTTTGGACTTTCTCTGAGGTTTTTTTTTTGTTGTTGTTGTTGTTTTTTGTTTTCTGTCCCTATAATTAAACAAAAAAAGCTTACAGAGTGGATCTTGTATGCATCATTTACAGGTTTCATTAGCAGCCAGTGATAGAAGGCTCTATTAATTATGGCTGCAGACAGCACCTGGGCAGAAGGTTTTGGATATCACAAAGCTCAATTTGACTCCTAAACCCATGGATTAGGCTTCCTACCATAACTGTAAGTAAGCAACACTTAAAAAATGCAGAGGAATCCAGTTAAACCATTAGAGGCACAGACTCACCAGCTGAAGGGAATATTGCATAAGTCTTTCCATAGTTAACAGATTAAGTTTGAAACACTGAAACTAAAGACTCGTAACAAAAATAAGGATACCTCTGAAAAATAACTCGTAGTCAGCTCAGTCACATGAATTCTAATTTTTTCAGCCTCAAGATCCTCTTACAGAGCCTGAATACTGAGCTACTCCTTGTTTTCCACAGGAAACAAGTTTGATGCCACCTAGAGAACAGCCCATACTGACTGTGCATTTCAATCCCTTTACTTTCTATTCTGTTCCTCAAGGAGTAAGGAAGAGATTTTGTTTCACTTCCCCTCACAGCAGATTACTACAGCTTTCAAGATTGTTCCCCAATGTAGAACAGAGCTACAGGCAATGGGTATCAGTGCACTGCATCCCCATTCAGTGTGCAGACATTTCCAGGCCTTCTGCACAGCAAACCATCACCACCACTAAAGCTGTACCTCTGCAAAGGAAAGATGCATTTTATGGAAGCAAAAAGTAATTAATCTCCTTATTCTGTTGTAAAGGCCTTTTTTTTAATGATCAAAATACTAAGTATTCCCAAAAGCTAGAAGAATAAAAATCCTAAAGTTTTAACCTATGTTGTAGCATGAGACATATAGTTATATTATAAAATTTCCATTAAATTAGCTCATTCACTTAGAGCTGTAGAGAGTGCAGCTCTAAACTCATCAAAATTGGTGGGAGTTGAATACTAAAATAACCCTGAATGCCAAACTAACATCTATCTACAACTACCCTTTTACATTGTATTTGATATGAGCAGCACACAAAGTGTCATGTAACAGCTCACACAGAAATTAGGTCAATAATTGAGATTAAAGTACAGGTGAGGTACAGATCTCCCCATCTTCACATGGAGACTCATACTTCAATCACCACAAATCCCAGTGGAAACATTTGCAAGAACTAGAACTCTCTAGTAAGTTTAAATGGGATCATTTAAGTGGGATCAGCACAGTAGGGGGAGGGAGAAAGCACAAATCCTTAACCTGACCTTTGTTCTGATGTTTTCACCTTTCCCAAGCTGTCCAAACAGGATGATAAACTGAATTTCAATGTCACAAGAGAATTCTCAAATGCTTTAAAGTGTTATTGCATCTCTTCTGATATTCACATCCTCGTTCATTCCACAACACTCTGCAGTGTGGGAATCCTTGCCTGAGAGCAGTGAGAGCACAGGGAGAGCCCCTACATGCTGAGAGTTATTCTGCTTCAATGCTTGTTTTTGGACAGTTTCTTCACTACAGCTGATAATATTGCCTTTGCTTATCCTAATTTCAGTTTCATATCTTTTTTTGCCTGGAAATTAAGGAATTCTATTGTTACTGCAGGTCTAGTTTTGAATTTTCTCCTTGCAGAACGCATTCCCTCTGTACAACTGGGATACTTTGGGAAGCACAGCAGAGGACATGGAGGGCCCCAGCCACAAGCAAGCAAAGCCAGAGTCTGAGGCATGTTAGTAAAGCAGGCACTGTGTCTGTGTCAGGTCCTGCCTGTCCACTACTTTGGTATGGTTCAGTTTATTTTCCTTTATGTGTGAATGCACTACAGAGTTTCCTGGAGAAACCAGAGTCAGCAGTTTTGGCTGTGATGGAGCTTCTTATTTCCATGTCATTTTTACAATTCCAGATTTCAGCAGCCCAAGCTCTAGAGTTTCCTGCTTCCCTTGGATAACTCACAAATATTGCTCAGTGCCAAAATCTTTTGCAGTTTGCAGGAATGTTGCTTTTCTTAACACATCCAGTGATGCCTCTTTATCCTGCTCTTTATAATGCCTCTGCCTCCTAGAAAAACACAAATGGAACTGCAGGAGCTGGAGAACCTGCTGCTCAGAGCATGTGGAAGTTTACTGACTCTCTTCTGCCACAGATATAATGGTAATATATTTTATGGCTTAAATTCAGAATTGGGAACTAGTCTGATTTAATGCTAAAGCTCTTTTCAATGCTTTGTTCTCTCCTTTGGTTTGGCCTTTCTCTAGCGGCAAAACTCCTGGATATTTATTTTAGTGTGCAACAAATAAGAATAATCAATTCTACAGCAAGCTTCTCACTGCTGAAAATGTGAAATAAGGAGATAAACATTAAGCCTGGGAGAAAATTCACAGACATAAAAATAGTCTATTACTTACAGTACAGCTTATCTTGTAAACAGCCCAAATATTGCACCAATTAGTATTAATCAAATTGCATTGGGAAGAGTATGCACAGCAATATGAGCAAAAGCTGGGAGAAGAGATTTTGTTAAGCTTAATCCTCAACTGGAAATGCATAGTTTATGTACAGATTCTTAGTGTGCCAGCAATTTTTAAGTGTATAAATCGGAGTTACTCAACCAAAAACTTGTGGTGAGAATAAGTACAGTATGAAACATTCATGAATCCTGTGTAAATCTCTGAAAAAATATTTTGCCAATTTCCAATGAAAAATTTTGTTTCCTTGTTCACCATTTTGTTTCACAGGAATGCAGTTTTTGATTATTTATCTTCTTTACCAGAGTCAGTCTTGTACATTGAAAATCTGAGTAACCCCAATCGACATTCTTAACAATCAGTACACAAACTATACATTAAAATGCCAATTTTTGGCTCATGCATGGGTAATACATTTAAGCAAGCATAATTATGCCTGTCTGTGAATTTAAATGTATGCCCAAGATAAATGCAAAGTATCTTAGTGTATAGATAGATAAATGCAAGATATCTTGCAAGTCCTATTGCAAGAAAATAGCCATCTACTATTTTAGCTCTGTGGATATAGTTCAGCAAAATAAATGAGAAATTACATGCTCCCTCCTTATAAGACTGATTATCTCTTTCAGAAATGCCAGAGCAAGGAGAAGGAAAAGCTCATGCGCAGTGATTTATTTTTCCCTTTTCTGACAACTGTAAGTTTAAAAGGGGTAAAAAATGAATTATTAAACTGATGTAATGATAAAAGATCAGCTTCTTCATGCACTCAATGGTAAAAAATAACCAATCAAAACTATGAGGAACTGTCAAATGAAAAAATCCTCTAGTTTAAAAAAGTTTAGCTTTGATCGCTTAGAGAAAAGGCGAAGAACACTTCAAGTGCCTTTTCTTGGCAGGTGACACACAAGGAAAATCCTTTTAAACAAGCTTCCTTTAAAAACCTGTTACCTTCAAAATGATCTCAAATGTAAACATACTAGTGAAGACATAATCTGCATACCCTAGGATCTGGAAGGTAAACAAAAAGTTACAAACATTATTGCTAAAGCTGCTTTTGAGCTAACAAGGATCAATTAACAATGCATTACCTTTAACAGGATTTCAACAGTAAAGATGGCTGTGAAAGCATAGTCAAAGTAACCAAGTATCTGCAAGGTATAATACGTGCCACAGTAAGAAATCCATCTCTTAATAATTTTTACAACTTAGACCACATACACAACACTTGAATTAATCTAAGTGGATAGATGGAGATTTTAGACAAAGTAGTTAAAAATTCCAGCTACTGTGCAACCATTTTTGTTTGCTTAAAAAATTAACAGATGCCACTGTGCTCAGGTATTAGATCTCAGTAATTGACAGGACCCAACAGACAACAAATTCTTTCAATTCAGACTTTCCCATACCAGCTTTCACAGATACTTTCTTCAGCCTTTAGCAGAGATACAGAATCTTAAACAAAGAATAAATACAAGGTCTGTGGTTTTTACCAAAGTATTGCATCACAAAATAAAACTTCGGTGGTTGCTTCTAGAGTGCAGATCATCCCACATTCTGCTAAATTACAGTGTTCCTGTGTAGGCTTGTCTAGAGTGTCAAAAGCAAATTAATGAATAACTAATCACTTAAAATCAACACCAAAACCCTCTTTCCTTGAAGTGGGAAGATACAGCAGTGATTTATTTGCAGGAAATCTAAAAGAACCCACGAGAGTTGCACAGTGATATGAAATTTCTTAGAGGGTTGTGGCTGTGGAATTGACCTCACTGCTGTTGACAGGCACATGAACAGGTATTTCAGGACCAACCAGAGCTGTGGCCACATCACTAACACCTAAATCAGTGAACTGCAGGAGGCTGAGAATTTAGTCTCCAGGATCCAGCAATCCACCTAGCCAACAGTTGTTGGCTTCTGATGCACAGAAGCATCTTTCCTGGGGTTCAGCAACTAACCCAGTGGGAAGGAGAAATAAAATCAAGAGACAACACACAAACAAATTAGTCATACTAGATCAAATAAAAAGAAATAATTTCTCCCACATATTCCGTTGAATATCCCATCCTTCTGTCCCTTGGTGTGGCTGAAAACATAGGTAAATATGAAAGCCATTCAACAAAGATTAATCAGTAACCAATTCACTCTAGACTTAAAATATTTAAAGGCATTCCAGTTTGTAAACTTTCATTCTGTTGCTGACCTGGCTGATGGAAGGAATGTGAACCCTCAAGGCAGTAAAAAGAAAATGATGCAGGCCTGGGGCATGTGAGAGTACTTACAAGAGGGCAATGCCTTCCTGAAATCCTTCACACATTTTGTCTGTGTCCCAAACAGAAATAACCTTTTCAGTTACCAACCACTGTCCACTTATATTTTCCTAATGCTCCTCTAGTTACAAATACAATTATCAGCCCTTGAAGCCATTTCTATAATAACAATTTCAGTATTCACCACCAGCTCTCTCTTTTTCCCACCCATTAGTGTGATTTATTTATAGGATTACATTGGTCCAGCTTTATAGATATGGGAAGTACACTGCCCTGCTGAATAGTGCATGAGGAGTGTCTTTGTGCTTTGCCCTCTTTTTACCTCTGGAGAAAGTTTTAGCTTTTTGGGTTTTACTAAACTTACTGGAAAAATGCTCAGAGAATGCCAACAGCCAAAAGACTTTCAGAGGTTGCATCAACACCAGCAAGAACTAGAGAGATACAACCTCTGCAGCCTCAGCAGGCCCACCTTTCCTGCAGGAGGTGGAGGATAACTCTAACTCCATGACAATCTCTACAGATCATTCTGTGTCTAAAACAGGAGAGGGTTGAAAGTTCTCTCAAAGCATCCCCAAAGTCCCCATGGACCACTACCAAGCTGCATCCTCTCAGCTGTTTCCTACCTAATCTAAAGCAAACCCAGCTCACAAGAATGTGAGAGTCTTGCTACACAGCTGATACAAGTGCAACAAGGCTAAAAATATCTGTGGTCACAAGAGTGGATTTATTTTTGTTTCTCTGTCTAATAATTGTGCATTTGAGTAACAGTTAAGTCTTCCACTAGATTAAGCACTTAAAATGTGGGATTCAGGAATTTGTTTTGGGAGAACACAAGTGTTTAGTCCCCACATACAATTTTATTGAGTAATAGTAAAACATTACTGAAATTAATGTTTTTTAGGCTGAAATGGCATTTTTCTCTGCATCAAGGCAAGAGCTGGGCATGCTCTGATCCTCCTCTTACATGTGAGTTTAGAAAAAAGTGAGATTTGTTTTGTTTCTGATGCGGCCAATCAAGAATCCAAATAACTTCAAGTCCAAATCTGGGGTAACTCAAACCCCTCAGAGTGGCCACAGGAGCTTCTCTGAGAGAGGAGGTACCACCTTATGAATCCCTACCCACTGACAGAGGGACACTCCAAGTGCCCCAAAACCACACAATAGTCAGTGAACAAAGGACACATCAGAGTCTGCTCCAAACAAGACAAACAGTGATAATTTAAACTGGCATATTTAAATCAACATCAAACACTGTAAAGCAGTAAGAGTGATTCAGGAATTGCACATCAGGTACACCAGCTGCAAAGTAGGAAAAAATACAAAAATTATAGATATTCTATTCAGCTTGAGAATATTTTATCCTGATATTATTTATAGTCATAGAAAAAGCATTACGTAAATAAAAGCATTTCTAATACTGATGATGTTCAGTCAATAAATGTAATTGTCTTTTAAAGATTTATGCTTCTTAGAGCAAAAGGAATATAAATGTATAAAACTAGAAGGAATTCTTTTAACATGAAAATTAAAAACCATGCACTAGGCCCAAAGGACTGTATCCTGTGAGGATATATTTATCTGCAGACATAAAAATGAAGGGCTTACATTATTTCGAAAAGAGTGGCTGCGAATTGGATCTTCTGCTGCTAAGGAAACACTGCTCAGCATGATGAAGACAAGGATGAGGTTGGTAAAGATGTGGTGATTGATAAGTCTGTGGCATCCCACTCGAATTCTAAAGAGGAGATACAAAAATATCATTTTTGCACACAGAATTCAGCAGATGGTTAATAAACAACATGTTTTCTGTTATTCTGCCAACACTGATGGAACAGAGCAAAATCAGCAGTTAGAAGCAGTGAAACTGCTGAAGCCATTGGTCTGATTCCTCAGCATGTAAATAAATTCAAAACCCAATTCACCCTAGGGAAGATGCACTTAAACAATCTGGGAGGGGTTGGTTTCCATTGGGTTATGAACTCCACAAGTTCCAGTGCTTGTACCACTGTGCAGGTACAGTCACAGGTCAGAAAGAACAAGGCTGGATAATAAATCCTTCCAGATCCCCAATTCGATTTGATCCTTACTAAAGTTGTCAAAATTACTCTTCTTGTGAGATGCAGCTTTGGCTGCAGATCTCATTGTGCTATTTAGGACTCAACTCAAACCAGAATCTCCATGAAGATTTTCTTATAGAATTACAGGACAAGTGGGTGTTGAAAGCTCCAGAGCTGTCAGGCTTTAACCACATGACATGAAGTGTAACTGTGCATATGCTTAGAGTCACTGAGCCCAAGGTAATCACAAATACAGAGCAGGTCTGGGATTAAACTGACAAAAAGGCAGGATCAGGTTCACAACTGACTAACACTGAAGTTGTCTAAATTCTGCTGAAGACTCAGAAGGTTCTTGGCTAAAATTTTTTCTCCTGTTATAAAGTAGATGATTGGAGCGTGGTGTATCTTAGTTAAGCAAATTAGCCATTTTAGACCAAGAATACATAGTGTTAGTTGAAGCTGAAAGCAATTTGAAATGTTCAACAAACTTTATGATTTTGCATCCAAAATATTTTATCTTATTTCATCTTCTAAACTTGATGGCCTCTACCACTGAAAGGCAGCATTCTTCCATTCCAAATAAATATTAAGTAAGGACTTCTACTGACTAGTCAAGCTTGTAGAATTCCAAAGGCTCTGGAGTTAGACTAAGTGGTGAAAGATTCCACTGCCTCCCCAAAATCCAACTCTTACAGTTCTTGATTTTCTAAAATAATTTGTCTTTATCTTTGACACTTGTTTGAATCTGGGAAATTCTCTTACCCTAAGAGGGATATATACAACTTTTCTCTTGCTTTTCTCTTTTTCTGGTTTCTCCTCCACAAAAGTTACTAGGGTTACTAGAAATTCTGTCTCATACAGATGGTGTTCAGATCTTTTACATCCAGTGACTAACAGTACATAGATAATACACCTTAAAGACTTCTTTCCAGACATGTGAGAACTCAGACCATATGTACAAAATGCTATTATCTTCAATAGTGGGAAGGAAAATGATATATTTTTCAAATTCTTCTCTTTTCTGTTGAAGACATTAGACTTCTACTCCTGATCTCCCTGGTAGGGGGTCTGTTACTCCACTGCTAAACCTTGATGTCTAAACCAGTATTTTTCAAAATTATATTTACGGATTGGTGCTGCTGAAAATGAAGAAGGCACTCCCTTCAGGGATTGGTGTTATCTTCTCCTTCATGTTGAGTTCTGATATTCTACGGGGACGTGGGCCTGCTGGTACCTCTGGTTCATCCTCCTCATCTTCTTCATCTTCACCTACTTTAAATTAAACATTCTTTTTACTATAAACTAAAAAATATCGAGGTTTTGTTCATTACACTGCAAGAGCATAGCTCATATGAGAATACACATGAGTTATAGGAAATATATATTTGTAGCATGACTCTAAAAGCCTATAAACGCACATGTGAACATCCAAATGTTGTCACAAGCTCTCATACAGGTTTTTGTGCACATGTGGGTGTGTGCATGAGTGCCCTGAGTGCACGAAGAGGCTTTGCAGGTCCTGAGCATCCTCACTTCTGGGGTCCCAGTTCAGCTCATCCCCTGAGAGCCTGTCCATGCCTGGGCTGAGTGCTGAGCTCTGGGCACTGGGCAAGCACTGTGTGCTCAAAATCCAGCACAGATTTCTGTGACATGCATCCAGACAATGAGGGAGAACTGATTTTTAGATAAGTCTGTTCACTGGGCCAAGAAAAACTTGACCAAACATCATCAGCCCTGGAATGTCCTCTCTTTGCCAAATGTTTCAGAGAAGTTTAGAATTTGCTCTCCCATGCAGATAGTGTTACCAAAACAGTCCTGATGCTCACAATATTAACTCTCAAATGCTGATTGTACTCTCCAGGAAGCTGCAGAAAAAGGCAATACTTAAGGCCCAATTTGTCCACCCACTAAAAAGAGAGCACAGCTTCACAGACTTCAAAGGAATCGATTCAATGTTCACCAAGAGCAAGTTTAGGATATTTTAGCAAACAAACTAAAATGTATTTCTAGGTAATATTCACATACCTGGTACATCGCAAGGGGGATAGGGATCTTTATCCTCCTCCTCTCCTTCTCCATATTCACCAATTGTCACCTAGAGCAATGAAAGGGATGCACAAGAAGAAAAATGAATTTTAATACAGAGTACAAAGCCCACAGAAAGCAAACCAAATAAACCTCTGAAGTCAGAGAAGTGAGTCTTCTGAAGCAGAGTAACTTTGAGAACATAGGAGAGCTGACATTTTGTTACTTATTTCTCAAAAATTATTTTTCAGTACTATCCACATTTTTCTGGTTGTGTAAATCACAATAAGAATAGAACCAAACACACTTTGATAAAAGCTACCAAGAATGTTTGAGCATTCTACTAAGAGTTTATCACTCACTGATCTCATTGGATTTATTATGCAAAATAGCTACAGGGATCCTAAAAAAAATTACATTTTTCTAACATTAACTATTTTGTTCTCTAAGAGCTTCCCCTCTCAGGATATCCTAGAACCAAAAAGATTTTTTCTAGTTTAAGAGATACTATGAGGATGCAAAGCATCAGAACTAAGTTTCCTTTGCCTGGAAAAAAAATGTAGGGATGATGAGCTCATCAAAGAAATTGTACAACACACAATACAAAGTACTCCCTAGCAAAATAAGTAAAATTGCTTCTTAGAAAAGAGACAAGTTTTAGGATAAACACCTTACTATCCTTGGGCTTCTTTTGGTCACCTTCTGACTTCTCACTTTTTTTATTTTCCAGACTCTCCTTTCTATAAAACAATACAACAGCAATTAAAAAGCATGCCATGTAAAGACAGACATTTTAAGTGAACTATACCAATTACATGAAAAGCTGAAAGCCTTACAGTAAAATATTTTAAGTATTTTCTACAGCTGCAGGTGTCAGAGTAATAAAATGTACTGCATTTGAACACAATGATCCATTTAAAAAAATATGATTTTGAATATAATTCCAGAGGCTAATCCCTAAAACATTCAATGCATGATCACCACTCCTTTCTAAAGGGATAAACTGTGCCCTTGGACTCATACAAACAACTTTCATTGACTTCAACAGGCTTGCAGTAATTTCAAAAGAAAGTTTTTTACTTGTCTATATAAGGCTTAGAGAACTGACTCCACAGGGAGCTGTGCACTGGCAACAACAGATAAATTCTTGTGCTAATTGCACAATAAATCCTACTCTTGTAATGTTTAAATATCAGTTGGTTTATCAGCACATTCGTAATTCACCCCAATTACTACCTTTTATCTAAAATCATACTGTTTGTCTATTATTTTAGTGTCTAGACAAACCCTCATTTTTCTTGAGTCCAGCACATTTTGCAGATGGTAAAAACATTCATATAAAAAATTCCTTATGGAAGAATTCAGTACCCTCCTCCTTCCCTCTCCTGCTGGTTCAACATGCCCATGTATTTTACCTCGCATTCTTTTTTCTTTCCTTTTCTTCAGCTTCTTCTTTCTGAGCTGTATTTAGACTTTCAGCATCTGCCAAGTTATCCACAGCAATGGCCAAGAAGACGTTTAGCAAGATATCTATTTCAAATCATTTTAAGGACATTATGCCTTACCATACTTGTGTGGTTTATTATCAGCATAAACACTGACAATGTGAGAGATATAAAACACATGTTCCCAGCCTACAGTGTGGAGGTTTGTGATGCTGGAGTGTAGTGCAAATAACACTCATTTAATGGACCAGACTGATACTGGCTGTAAAGTGAGCAGAGATCCATTAGGGTCACGGGTTTTAAAATAGCAGAATGCTTGAGGTATTTTTTAAAATAAATGAAATTCAACTTCATGCTAGCCTAGCAATTCCAAATATGAAATTGCCTATTATATGTGAAGACTGTTCAGGCATTTTGAAAAAATTCATTTTTATAATGCACTGTCTTTCATGTCTACAACAATCTATATCAAATTCAGTTCTTCAGTCCATATCAGTTAATCACAAACACTGATACAAATACCATACAGTGCAGAAAATAAAATGTTTTTGCCCTTTCATCACCTCCTGACCTTTTAAAAACTTCTGAGGATGGCTGTAGTTTGTTTCTGCGTGGGGCCAAGGAAGCATTTCCAGATCCTAAAGGCAGGGAAGGGGAGTGTTCCAGCAGTTTATTATCCCAGCTGCCCAAGTGTCTGTGCCCTGGTCCCTGCCCTGCAGGATCCCTGGCTGCCCGCTCAGTCCGTGTCGGAGCACGGGGTGAGCAGAGCATCCCTGCCCATGGACCAGGCTCCAGCCCTGCACTGCCAGGGGGGACAGGCAGGCAGGGAAAGGCCCTGATCCCAAGGCAGAAAGAAAACATTCTCTGTTTTCTGCCATGGTGGTGGCTGGAGATGGCCGGAGATCACGGACTCTCCTTCCTCAGGGAACGGGGCACAAGGAAAAGTCAACTTAAGGGACTCGGCGCTTGCCCGTAGCTGTTTACCCCTCTCAGGGGGATTTTGTTGATGTCCCTGGCACACAGCCCCACTCTGAGATGTTTCCAGAAATGTAAAGGATACAGTTACCACAGATGAAGAGGATAATGAAATATATACAGACAATCATGCCTGAGGATGAGGGACCACCATATGCCATTATGCCATCGTACATGACAGCATTCCAGTCTTCACCTGTTAGGATCTAAGGAGCAGACATTAGGAGATTAGCAGTAACTCAGCACCAAAAGTGAATAGAGAAACACATTTCCTCTGACCACACAACACAGCTAACCTTCTGTATGCATACAGCAATACCGTGATCTTTGCATGCATTGTTTTAAAATTCCCATTTAAACAAACATCTCCTGAAAGCCTGGGTTAAACTCTACCTACTTCTATTTTGTGCTAGGCTTTTCTATGACTGAAATTCAAAGGCAAAACAATAAAAAATGAGGTTTTATTGAAATTTTATTGATCTTGGCGTGGCAAAGTAAGAGCCCTGTTTTTCAGTAATGCCACATATGTAGCAATGCCAACAAAGGTCCATCACTTAAAAATCAAGTCAGTATATGTTTTAAGGTTGCTTTTTTCTTCTTTTTTTAAAATACTGGCCACAAATCTGCACCACGATAAAAATTCTGAGTATTCCAATGCAGTCTTATGGGGCACTTCATATATTTCTCAGTAACATCTTAAAAATTATCATCAGTTCCATCCTGAGAAAACATGTAATACTCACTCTCCCTCCAACTAGTTCAGTGGTCGTTTAAGAAAATTAAATGCATGCCATTTTCTGAAACTCATTTTTGGAGAGCTAAACCTGTCCAGCTAATTTTCATTGCTGGTGAACATGCAACAGATTGGTTGCTCCTGAGGGTCTTCTAAAACTGAAGGAACCTCCAGTTCTTTGAAAACAAAAACCTGAATAAAATCTAACTCAGCTGAATTGGAGAGTAAAACCTTAAGTTTTTGTAGGGGCAGTGTCAGGTCAAATGTGAACACTTTTCCCTATAAGGAAATTTCTCATTAATATTTCCTCATCTTGAAATTAAATGGAAAGAATTCCTGATTGCTCTGGGGAGCCACCAGATGAGACTTCCACCAAAGAGACAGGAAGGTGACATCAAGGTGAATCCTGCAGAGTCAGCTTTTAACTGTCATCCAAAATTGGCTGAAACCAAATATTGTGGAAAAGTACACAGCCAAGTGTGAAAATGGTGAGCAAGATGACACCAAATAGACTAATTCCAGTATCCAAATTGGGAGAAACAAATTTTAAAAAAAGCATCACAAATAAGTGAAAAGTAAATTCTAAGTATGTCCCTACCATTTCACAAGTAGCAGACAACCTTGCCTTAAGATTTTTATAAAGCCTGATCTCTAAAGAAATTAATGCTTGTTTTTATGTTATAGTGATATGACCCCTATGTAAATATGCACTCTTTAAAGGCTTACTATTTTTTCTTGGTTGAGAACAGCTGAAATGTTACACATCTAATGAAGTTATAGAAAAGAACTTGATCAAAATAAATATAACACTCCACCTCTTTTTCTAGTCATATGTTTGATGGACAAAGAAGATTTAACTCTGTGAAGTAACATGACAGCTATGTTGCATAGATAGATCAAAGAAGATATGAAACAAATGGTACAAATGGTGCAGTTACCAGAGTACTGAATTTAATGAGCAGAATGCTACTTAAAGTAAACTGAATAAATAGTATTCATGACTTTATTTTCAGGCAACATGACCACTTAAACAGTTTTGTTGATCAAAGGTAAAATGTCTCATAGGGGATGAAAGAAAGTTACCTGGAATACAGTTAAAAGGGCTTGTGGAAAATTATCGAAGGTGCTCCGTTTTGTTTGAGTTTCATCAAAATTAAATTTGCCTCCAAACAGCTGCATTCCAAGCAACGAGAAGATTATGATGAAGAGGAAAAGCAGAAGCAACAGTGAAGCAATGGACTTCATTGAGTTTAACAAGGATGCTACCAAGTTGCTCAGGGATGCCCAGTGCCTATAAATTAAAATGCGTGTGTTAACACACACCAAAAAAACCCCAAACAAAACAGTAAAAGAGCAGTGCATGATGAAGTATTACAAAACAATTGCTGATCACTCTTCAGCTATCCTTAGAATTAGCAGTATTAGATAATCTTACCTTGTTACTTTAAAAATACGCAGGAGACGAACACAGCGAAACACTGAAATTCCAAGGGGTGACATGATTTCCAACTCCACCAAAATGGTTTCAACAATGCCACCACAAACAACGAAGCAATCAAAGCGGTTAAAGAGAGAAACAAAATAGGCCTGTAGGCCCAAGCTGTACATCTTTACTAACATTTCACAGGTGAATAAAGCCAGAAGAACTTTATTTGCGATATCTGGAACAAAATATTAAAGAAAAAAAATTCTGAATTGCCTCATAGATTCCATTTTTATTTTAACATATTAGTACTATACTATCTATATGAGTTTGCAGCTTTTTGCTTAAAAAGGGAGTACTGCTTTTTTTATGTTGGACTGTAGCTGATGCTTAAGTGGCAAAAGTTACACAAGGATGTAAAGCTTCCTGCCAGCTATAAACTATTCATCTTTCCAATCTGTTGTGCAGTTCACGGTTCCTCAGCTCACAGCTTGAGTCCACACTGTAACTTAAGCAACCAGCCCACAGCAAGTTCTGCAGTGCCAGTTCCCACTTCCTCCTCATCTTTCAAGCACAATTTCACGATACAAGTACAGGTATTTACAATTTAGCATTGTCAGGTCTGTGCTGCAGTGCTACTAAGCTGTGTTACAGCTATGGAAATCAAAGACCACATTCAGTCATTTCTTTTATCTCCCTCTGGCTGGGCTGAATATCCTTCAGACAGCAAACAACAAAATGGCAAAGTACAAAAGTAGCCACTGATAGAACACAACTATCCATAGTCAAGACCAGGACAAATAATTTTTGACTGTACCTTGGATCTGGGTCAGCCAGTCAGGTTGATTGTAATGCTCTGATGAGATAGTTAACGTGTTCAAAAAGACCAAGACAATAACAAGCCAATAAAATGTGACAGATTTTACTGCAGCCCTACATTTTCTTCTGTTAAAGCGGTTCCAGCGACGCCAGCGTCGACTGAAAGTTCAAATAAAAACAAATTTATTATTATATGGAAAACTTATGAACTTAAGGAGAGTTTCTTCAGTGTAGAAAACAAGTGCAATTGTGTATGTGTGAGCGGGTGTATTTTCATTAATATGTGTATAATACCTCAATAAATTATTACCAGTTGCAGATTAGCAACTGCTAACGTGTTATTCCTTTTTCTCTCTTTCCTTATAGATTTCTAAATGTAAACCACAACATTTGGAGACTCCAATTGCATGTGACATAATTAGATTAAGCTGCATGTAACATTTCATTGGGTAACAAAATATATCTATCTTTCCTAGGCCCCATACAATTAATATCAATAAAGAAAAGTCAATTAATCAACTTAGAATTCAAATTAAATTCAGTCTAAAAGTCTAAGCTTTGAGTTAAACCACAAAGAGAATTCTGGCAGGATTAAACAGAATAGGAATGCTGAGGTCACCTTTTAGAAATCTACCCTATAACATCAGAAATCTTCTTCAGTAATTCCTTGAGATTTCTACTGATGTGCCCTGAAATTATGTCAATGGGCAAATGTCTGTGAAATACATAAGAGTGACAAGTTGAGGCTATACCTAGATATGAGTTGGATTCACAACTGAGGATGTATCTATGGACTCATAAAACTAGATTTCTCTGCTTCACTTCTGGGAAATCCGTTCAAGCATTAACTAAGTTTTCTTTATGCACCTTAAATTTGTACTTGTAGTAATGGAAATTAATCTGGTTTCAAATATCACTACAAAGGGGTTTCAAGCCTTTGCAGTATTCTAACCATATAAAGGAAAAATATCCTGTCCTGACCTAAATCAATGTGGTATTCAAGAACATTCTTATCTTGCCAATCCCTCTGCTATAAGGGCAGTGTCCATGGCCACCAGCAGGATGCCTCACTCCTGGGTAGGTTAAACTGACTTTTTTTGCACTTACAAAACCTCCTATCATTGAAGCCCATGAGACAAGGATAATAACTGTAGGACATCTCTACTTATAAGACTCACAAACGGGCTCTAACTCTGTAACTCCAAGCTTTCTGAAGCCAATGGGGCTATTATTTTGTATTCCCCAAGAAGATGTGTGGAACCAGTGACAATAAAGTATAGCTAACTGGTAGATACATGAATGTGTATGAATAACATAGGCATACAGAAACAGACTACATAAATAAAACAAAAATTTAAAAAGAAAAATAGCAGTAAATTTCTCCATTAGATTGATACCAGTAAAGGCATGGCCCCAAAGATTAACTTCTGTTTTGACTTGTAGGGCAGCAGGTAGGTGAGCTTGCCATGAAAAGTATTTTCTATGTTGATCCAAAGGCATTTTGACATTATGGTCAAAACAATATCCTTGATAAGTTATGGCCTGACTTACTTTGTGCTCAAACACAGTGTACTGACACTGAAGAGTAACATTCCAGAAGATGGAGAGAGGATCAGCCCAGAGAGAGAATTGGACCAAGACTTCGCATTTACCTTAGAATGTGATTATAAGAGGAAAATACTGACCTGAACTTGGATTTCGAGATGGTTTGACTAGAAGAAAAGGGAAACATATTTTTAAGAATCACGAAAAAGTAATTAACAATTTCATTCTCTTTAGAATTTGGCATTGGCTTTACATATACATAAAACAAACTTTTAACAAAATGCATCATGAATGCTGAAATTCTTTTGTATGGTTTTTTTTTTCTGAAATACCATTTCTAAAGCCTTACAAATTTCTTAGCGAAAGAAAGGAAATCTCCTTTAAAACTTAGTAAATAAACCTTGAATAAACATGTAGAAGCTGCCTGGAAGTCAAGAAAATTGGAACAAATAAATACAGAACACCGTGGGTAGGAGAAATACTCCCATACATTCAGATATTGTCTAAAAATAAAATAAATATTTTCCAGGTCATGCACAATTTAACAGAAAATTTTTGGTTTTACTTGTCATTAGAAAATTCTATTATTTTCTCATAAGTTTGGACAAAAATTGTATTTTAGAAAAACTCTCAGGAAATCACAATTCTACTGCAAGTTGAGTGGAATTGTTTTATATCTCCCTAACCCGAGAACATTAGGAACGCTTTAATACTCTAAATAACCGGCCTAACACCAAACTCCCGCAAGTGCCATACAGAGCCTGGCTGTTTCAAGGCACTTTTGGCTAAGGAAGCAGCAGGGGCAGAGAAGGCTCCTTTGGGATGCTGAGGTGGTCCCTTGGCAGCCCCCGTGCACTCACCACAGGGTCCCGCAGCACGCCGGGCTCTCCCCCTCCCCGCTGACGTTCTCGGTGTTGACGGACTCGGTCTCGCTGGTGGGCATACTCGCTGTGGGGACACAAAACTGCCTCAGCACCCAGCACACCTGGGGTCTCCTGGACTGGGGCAAGGATGCCTCCAGCTCTGCTGAGAGCTTGGAAGGTCTGAGGAGTCGTAGATGAAGTCGGATACCTCATCAATCCTCCTCTCCCACCAAAAGGAAGCACGCGGAATTCCAGAGCGAATTGCGGCGCTTTTTTTGTTTCTTTCTTTCTTTTCTTTTAGTGATTCAAAGTAATTGCTAACAATTCACTGCAGAATATAGTCAGAGGAGGTTTGTACAGAGTATGCTACCTCAGCAGAGAAATTAATCTGAGCTAAATTCTGTAACTTTTCACTTTGGGAAGTGTTCTGTTAACAACCTGGAGGTGCTTTCCAATTGAAGTGCCGTTAACAAGCTCGCTGATTCCAAGAAATATTATCAAACTTCTAAAAGTAGGAACAATCACACCGTGGTCACACTGACCACTCTTTGCTTTTACTGACATTAAGAATTATTGAGGCAAATTGCCAGAAAATAAATGTGCCTGCAAATACTGTGTGAGCAGCAGGCAGGAACATGGGGAATGGGAGAATGGTCCTTCAAAGCATGGTGAGGATTACCACTAATAAAAAGGGCAAAATTACATTTGCCACAGAGTGAATTGCTACACATATAGAGGATCATTACTGAGTGGTTAGCAATTGTAGCTGAAGATCTTTTAGACAAAACTCAGTTTCAGCTAAGTCATCACCATTTGTCTTCAAATACAAGGAGAGGACACCTTATGTCAAAAAGTGTTAGGAAATTATGAACAGACAAAGTTCTCAGAACTTCCTAGGGGAGAGCACTGCTTCCATGTCTGCAAAGCAAGCATGAAAGGAAAACCTCAGGAACAAGAAAAGTGCAAATTAATGTTGCTGGTCTATACAGTAGAAATACCATTTAAAGTAGGAAACATTAGAGAGGTGCAAGATACACTGAAATTACTGAAAAACAGCAAGAACAAAAGTAAAACAGAGCATTCTAAAGGTATTCTGGTGTGTACCTTCCACTATTTTAATGGTTTGCTTCTTTGGTTTATTTTGTTTGGTTTGTTGGGAAGGGGTTTAGCCAATGTCTGTGGACTGAGGGTAGAACGGCCACACTGCCCACTTCTGACAGAGAAATCTCACTATTTTGGTGGCCTAAAGGATGGTGTGAGATTTAAGAATCAGACCCTGAATTTTCTGATTTGTTTACAACTCAGGTACAAAGTGATAACTGTTAGGAACAGTCTCTCTGCACAGCCTCTACATTGCCTCAACACCAAGATGAAGATAGAGGGGAGTGGGAAGTGCTGGTTTGGTTTCTGTGCCCATCAATCCCATCCAAGCTGGAGACTGACAGGTCTGTGCAGGCCAGGTGCTCAGCTACTGTTTGCAACAGCTGAGAATCTGTCCCCATAAGCAAGTCACTGTTACATGAAATGTTAAAGGGTGGCATAACAAAATGTCCATGCAGGTGTTTGAATAAACAAAGCACTTCAGGCAGTAAGCACAGCAAAACCTTCTTTCACAAGGTTCTTCTGTTCTGATGATTCTTTTAAAATATTTCTATAATGACTTTATGTATTAAAAGTCTCTGGTTAGCACCTGCAAGTGTCTCAATTCTAATATCATCCTTCCCTTTATAAATCAGTTTTAAAATAATGAATTTTGCTTGTCCTGTAAGAACTTCACAGCTTTTGAACTCTGAACAGTCAGAGTTCAAGAGGAATTTCACTCAAAAGTAAAGAAAAAAAATCTTTGATTTCAAGTTCACCTATTAAAATTTCAAAAGGTTAAAGAAAAAAAGTCAAAAAATTATTTCAAACATAGTCTCAGGGTTTCAGAATCAAGAATTCTTATTCTAAAATGTCAGTGTCTTTTGAAAATAAGTATAAGGGGTTTCCCTGTCTGGTAAAGAACTGAACTGGTTGCCTTGTGCCAGGTGACTTGACTATGTTAGAAAATACAACATTATAATCACCTAATGATGAACATTTCAGCACTTGTGATGGGCAACTGCCAAATAAGAGTGCAGGAGCCTTGTTTCACACAATATTATGAGCTGCCAGGAGAACTCAGCTAGGCCTACTTCCACAATTATTGCATTTGTGCAATGCATCCCACATTTGTATTTTAAATTTATCAACCTTCCTTACCCTGAAAAAAAAAAGTTCCTAGAATCTGGTTCATCATAAAGTGTCACTCCACTGAGTGACAAAAAACCCTACATTTAATGTAAGTAATGCAAATGCAGGTAAAAGTCAAGTACTGTAATTTTAACTCCTCTACCCTGACTTTATGTGTTAGTCCACAGTAAGAAACACTTTTTGAACATGATTATGTGAAAAAAAACAAAGTAAAAATATCTTTGTCCCTACTCAAGTGAGTGTCAGTTCTGCTAATTATTAAATACATCAGAATGTTACTGTGTTTCAGACACCACAGGGCTATTGCTCCATCTCTATCAGTGACTTGCAGGTGCTGTATAATAAACAGAAGAGGGAAGAAAAAGAACCAATTCACATTAGAAACTCAGCCATCATCATACTGCAATTTACATGTCAAAATTGAAACTTGACAGAAGTACTGAGAAAGGCACCGTGTGGAAGTCCAGCTCCAGCAATGCCAGCAAGTCATCAGGTCTTTAGCCAGAAGAAAAGAGCAGCACTGCATGTCCACATCCACTCTGCTAATGCAAGCAGCCTGCCAGGTCTCAAAACAGCTCAATTCCATGGCCACAGCTCCATAAGGGCAGGTGGTGTCCACGAGGCAAACACAGCACACAATTTTGAGAGACATTTGAGTGACTGATCTCAGCAGGGCCAGCTCTGAGATCTGTAAGCTGGCACCCCACTATTGAAAGAAAGATGCCAAATTTTCTCTTTTCTTTATTCACCTTTTGCCCTTATTTTAGTGGCATTCTTCTGGAAAGATTATCTAGATTTCTAGATCTAATAATCTCTTCAATTAAGCTAACTGGTTTCAAACAAAAGAATGCTTGCATTAGACAATATAAGCAACTCATACAGCATGCAGCTTAATACTTTCCTGGGTGGATAGAAAAGGTCAAATACATCAACTACTACATTTTGCCTCTGTGGATAAGAATATAACATGAGAAAAACAATCCATTGTATTCACGAGGTACTCTATGGAGTTTTCAGACCTTGGAATGGGGATTTCAAACTCCACTCCAGGATGTAACATAACTAATGCACAGTGAAGAGCAAGCCACTGTCTATCAGCAGTGATGTGCCCTTGCCAGGTAGAGTTAGAAGAAATCAATTCCATAATCCTGAAACACAACAATTCAGTGTCACTGTAGAATCCAGAAGCAGGCTAAATTATAACCTGAATTATTGAATTGTGGTGTCAAGTTTTATTGTTACAAATGTTTTCCTCTCTGATGTAAATGATTAAAATTTTAACCTGTCTCAACTTCAACTGTGCATTTTTAATCCATAGGCTGATGTCATTTTCACACTGGTGCATGTTGGGCAGCCTTGTGGTTTCATGTGCTGAAGGAAAAGTGCTGCAGAAGTGGAGTGATCTGCATAGCTCATCAGTATTGGCTACTGCAGAGAATCTTGGCATTATTTTAAACTGGCAAAATTTTAGATCAGTCTTAGAAAAAAAAGAGTCATCTTCTGTTTGCTAGTAACAGCCAACCAATTCCTTGAACTCCAAATTTTTCCCAATTCTTTCTCAAATTAGTACATGAATTTTCTGAATCCTTTTTACCAAATCTTTGAGGTAGTCGAACAGGAAAACAGAACGGAAAAAAAAAATCCCCAAAGTGGCAACATTATCATTGCAAATTCATCTCAAATTTTCCAAAGTCTGCTGGATGCCGAGAAAACACTTCAGAAAGAAGTGGCACTATCTCTTCTGACTGTGAAGCTTCTCAGGGTAAATTCAGTTCAAGGAGAGTCTGCTTGGAAGATGTTCTCCATGATAGTGTAGCAAGATATCTTTTTTCATAGTGCAGATTTAATGTTGTTGTAGATCATTCTTACAGACTCTCTCTTTTTATAGGCACTCATGGAAAAGCAATTTAAGGTTGGCTGCATAGCAATGGAAGGAGAGCAAATTAAATGGGTTTTGTTACAGTAGCATCACTGAACCAACCACTTGTAGCCTGAAGGATGACACTGTGAACCTTGGGAATGTTGCATAGTCTACACACATGTTGCTTTTAATGGAAATACAGGTAGAGGGAATACAAAGAAAAATATTAAAAGTGGTGTTTCTAATCCAGAGACTGTCTAAGCTTCAACTACTCAGATCAGCATCATCATCTCATGAACTCGGGAAGAAATAAACTTAGAAAGAAGAAATAAACTTAATTTGTACTTTGCAAAAACCCTACTCACAAAAGGTGCACCTGCCCTGCAGAGCAGAAGAATCCAAGCCAGTGCCCATGAGTTTGGGATGCCTTTGGCTTGCAAGGTCAGGCACCAGTTATGGCACAGCAGCCACTCCAGCAGGTGACAGTGACACTGTCAGCCAGTGCCAGGCTGCTTCCCAACAAACATCAGAACCTGAACCTGCTCCTTTAAGGGCTGTGTTGAAATACATAGTTCAAAGTAAAAATGCAACTGTCTTCTCACAATTTTTATAAAAAGACTATTTCAGCACGTAGAGCTGTGTGAGCTATCAGACAATATATGTAACAGTTGCACAAACAATTTCAAGCAGACTCAGTGTTTGTACAAAATGAGCCTATGAGGTTGCAGCACTTTCTGACTTAGAATTCTGCATTCTCTAAAGTAACTGGATGAGAATTTTCAGCCCCAGTCTGGGCCACAGCAGTGATTGTTAGGACAGCAAGAAAGCCAGCTGGTCAAATATAACTTAGTTGCAGACAGGATTAAAACTAGATCTCCTAACTACTGCAATTGTGCTCATGTCAAAACAGAACATTTGCCAGTATTAAAACAGGCAGATTTGAAAATATCTATCATACTCTAAACCTCCTGTCTATCTCCAGGGTGGGTGGAGAAAAATGATTAAAACAAATTACAGAAACAAAACCATCAATAACAAAAGGAGATACAGTAAAAGATTGTTTTGTTAGATTCTACATCATAAGTATCAAAAGTAAATAGTAAATATTATCATAATGCTGTTCTAAGCTTACACTGTGATGCATTATAAAACTTGTAAAATACTTTTATTATGTTTTTCACACCTACATTTAAAATACATTTTTGATCTGCTTTACCTGACTTCTGAAAAAGAAAACCTATTCTTCAAGAACAGCCAAAGACAAAGACACTTCAGTGGAAATCCGAATGGATTAAACACTCTGCTTTAGGGAGGCAGATCAGCACCTCTATTTCAAACATGCACTTCAACCAGCAGGAAGGTCTGCATGCACAAGGGGTTCCATGCTCCAGAGGGCTGCGCCTCGGTCACAGAAATGCAAACAATCTGTGCTCCCGAAAGCTACCACATCCAATGCAGTATTGGCACAAAAGGAAATTCAACTGCAAATCCGAACACGTTTTACCATGTTTATTGGAAGAACGGCCAAAGCAGCTAAGTCTGCTTTTCTTCTTGTCTTCCATTAAGTCAGCCAGTGTAAGCCCTGGGGAAGCACATGTAATCCCAGCAGTGACGCGGGAGGTGGCAGCAGTCGCAACGCAAAAAACAAAAACGTGTCCGTACACACAACACAGGCAAGGTTAGGCAAAACAACCCCAAATCACCGGCAGCACAACTGATCACAGCTAAACCCCTCACCTCTCATGGATCCTTGCATTTTGAGCTAAATTCGCAGTGTTATGAAGGCAATGGAGGTTTTCTCATTGACTTCAGGATAATTAGTTCATTATAAAGACTTCCAACATTCACTAAAGGCATGTTTACGATTCTAGTAATTAAAAGGTATTCTATTATTCAACAGCATTGAATACCTGCCCATTATCAGCAACAGAGATGTACAAATGCACAAGATTCATAAATAAATAACCTAATGACATCAATGACATCTCTGATTAGAATTTTTCAAATGCTGGGGAGGGGGGGCATTGCAGGAGCCCCAACTACAATTTTAAACAATTGCATGAGAAACTATTCATCACTGACTTAACCATCTTTGAAATCTCTACTTTTGCCTGCCACAGAGCTCTTCTATATCACTGAAGAGCACCATGGGGATCTTCCATCACCATAAACCAGCAGTAATCTGGATCACCCAGAGGTTTAGATATTCAAAGCAGAGACCTAGTTGCCTAGAAGCCTAAAAATTATTATTCTGGCTATCTTGGGACCCAGCTCTACCTCATGCTGCCTAAATGCCTCAAGAAAAAATATCACCAATATATTACAACTAAATTTATTTTCTAATAATATCTGAAATGCAAGGAGGTAGAGCAACTCGGCAAGCCTTCCTCCTTTACAGGCTGTTGCAGTTGATATTAAAAATGAAATACCAAGCTACATATTTAAGGACATGTGCATAAATCCAGGAGTGCTAGGAGATTGCCTATTCACTGTAAATTTCCACACAAAAGCATATATGTCTGCCTGAAATTAAATTCTTGGCATTTTTCTTAAAGCTTTTTTTAATTAGTTTCCTTCTATTTTCACTTTGCAAGTCTTCTACAACCTTTAACTTAGCCTAAAATTAGGCCTAAGTTAACAGTTTAGGCTTAAAAGTTCTTTCAAACTCAGCAGCTATGCAAAGTATTTTTCAAACTGTATGACCTCAAAGCTGTTTAAGGAATGCCAGAGCAAATGGGGGTTTTTTTTGCAGCCTATTAACAAGCATCCAATTTGAACAGGAAAAAAGACAGGTTCCCAGGATTTCACCTGTAAACCCAGTCCACTGGCACCACAGCTGGCAACTCAGTTGTCCAACACTCTATGCAAACTCAGCATCACCTACAGTTCTACACAGCAGCCTTCTACAAAGTGTATTTACTCCATAAAATGTGCCATCTTTTACATCTCAGGTTTAGGATTTATACCAGTACTCAAACCCTCAGGTCATGTGCTCCTTTCACACATTAGCAGCAATAACTAAGTGTAGTGAACTCTGGCTTTTTTGCTCTGTTCTAGATAAAAATTCTACTTGTGCAACACATTTTCCAATAGACATAAATTATTCTTTTCCAGTGATGCTGGGATCAACATCAACCCATAGGTTGCCTTCCAACCTCTCATAACATCAGTGTCCTTCCAGCCAATTCCATACTCCCATACTCTGCTTTTATGGTGGAATAAAGGACTAATAAAATTCTGAAACTCAAAGAATTTTAAAAACTACTACTTTCCCTGCAATACAGAGATAAGTTTAAAAACAGATATCTCAATATCAAACCACATATTTTTTGTCACTTACTGCACCTGTAAAGTACTGTGACTTAAAAGAACAGTTCACAACAAATCAGCAACACTAGAAGAAAAGCAATGGTAATCATGTGTCATTTCAACACAGAAAATACTATTCTGGGTTGTCTTTGACAAACCATTTACCCTTATAAATATCTATGGTATCTAAATGACCACATACCATGACTTTCTAGAGTATAACATTAGTAACAAAGTGCTATGTAGCATTAGAATATACACTGAAATTTGGACTTTAGTTTTAGACTTAGTGTTAAATCAATAACCACATCCTGATCTGTGTTCTCATTTATGTACTGCTCTAAAACTTCTCATGAAAATTTTAACTACTCCTCTTGCAAACATGACAAAGAGGCCAAAACAACCTCTGCTAAATTATGACATTAAAATACTGCTGTTGCTAGAATTTTTAGATATATAGAAATCAATTATAACTTTAACATTTTTTATAGTATCATGAAATTAACTTGCTCTTATACCTTAGAACTCAGATTAGAAGCACAAGAGGGTCACTACAGGATAAAGTACCTGTTTATAATAGCCTACTGTCAAATAAATACATCATAAATTGTATTTCTTAGTGTCAAGTGAAAATCCCACAAGACTGCATTTATTGTACACCCACTTAAGACAAGCAGTAAAAAATATTTTTATTCTAAATATTCTAAATATCAAGTATTCTATACTACAATATCTAAGTATTCTAAATATCAAAAAGAAAGACACAGTGTCATTTTCCTACTTCAACAACAGCAAAAATTCCTCAGTATTAGCACAAGGTTATTTTTTGACTGTAGTTTTTGCCATATTTTTAAGCTCTTTATATCATTATTATTTCCCTTGCATACACACACAGAAAAACATATTCTAAGTATTTACAATGACACTTAGTGGCACGTGGCTTCTCTGCACTAACTCTTTCCAGAACAGAAATAAAGCAAACTTTACAAGTCTCAGTAGTGACTGAATGCAGACAGTGATTTATACATGGACACCCCAAGAAGAATTTTGTTGTAAGATTCCAAATTATCTTCCATGACTCAGCATCTCCATTTTAACCAAGAATTGCTCTGCTAACCAACACTCCTGCAAACTGGGAAAGGAAACACTGGCCAGGCTGCATTCCCTGCAGGGTGACACCCCCAGGAGTCAAACTGTGCCCACAGAAGTAGAGAGGAAAGAATACATACTGTTCCTCTTGCCTTCCTCATCAGCCTCTTCATCATTCTCGGGGTCAATGTCTTCTGCCTGGGTAATCCAGTCTAAATATCCCTTCAGATCTTCCTCAAGCTGTTGTTTTTCACGTAGCTTCTGAAAGTCCCCTCGGGCCTTGGCTTTTTCTCTTTCTTTGGAAAATTCTCTATCAAATGCAGATAAAGAGAAAAAAAACCACTGATTGACAAACTTGCTGGCATTCTGATCAAAGCCTTGACATTGCAAATTAACACAGTGACATAGAAAATACACCAAAGATTTGAGCACTGCTTTGAAAACAAGGTAGAGGTGCAAAGAAGTCATGGCAAATCCCTACCACATTGCATCTCAACTTTCAGAGCTTTTATGATTTAATCAAAAATTAAGCAGTATTTTTGACACTTCTAAGGGAACAGTCTGTTTTCTAATTACTGCTCCTCTATACAGATTTTTAAATTGCTTTTATCTACAAATAGAAACTAACTTGCAATAACGAAGCAATTTCACAGTTAAGCATTAAGTTTCAGTGAAAAGGAAATTCTGGTAGCCAGTTCTAAAATCCTTCCTCTCCCAGCCACAGTTCATTGGCCACATCCAAACGTGCAGTATTCCACTGTTGGGCTCTCCCTTAACTATACCACACACAGACTCCTGTGCTGTTGAAAATTTGCTCCCTACAACAGAACATAGAAATCTTGTTCTCACAGACCAGAAAGGGAAACTCAATCCTCTCTCATTGCCCCAGTCTCAAGACTGTCTATCCAGTTTAATTCATGACTAGGACCCATCCCTGAATTATCATGGAATGATAACAAAAATAATGAAATCATGCTCTTTGATGAGGAGATTGGATAAAATGGCCTCCTGAGGTCTTTTTCAACCTGAATTACCCCATCAATCTAAGATTCCCTGAATGGCATATGACTGAAGACAATTAACAAGTATATTCTCCCCCCCACAACATCTCACATGCCAACATTATTACAACTTTTGATGTGAGCCACAGCTCCAAATGAATAAAACCCTTTGCTACAAGGATCAACACATTCCAGTTTATCTGAGTATCAATATGTAGTGTTAGGGGAAGGCAAGGCTCTTTTGGAGTGCACATACAACTCGATATTTAAAGTTAAGCTTGTTCTGACTAACATGTTAATCACTGAAGGGTTTGGGCTGGGAGAGACCTCAAAGCTCCCATTCCATGTTCCTGCTGTGGGCAGGGACACCTTCCCCTATCCCAGGTTGTTCCAAGCCCTGTTCAACCCAGCCTTGGACACTTCCAGGGATGTGGCAGCCGCAGCTTTTCTGGGCACCCTGTGCCAGGGCCTCACCACCCTCACAGGGAAGAATTTCTTCCTAATATTGATCTAAACTGCCTTCCTTCAGTTTTAAGCTGTTTGCCCCTTGTCCTATTGCCTCTCACATTAATCTTACAATAGGGCTTAAGTTAAACTTTAAAAAGGCTAGAGCAATTTCATTTACTATGAATTTGAAACTTATTTGAAATTTATTGGAAAATTTCACTTGAAAATATTCCCTAATTAACACACTCTTAAGGGAAAATTTATTATACCATTCAACAATATCCTTTTTAAAGTGGAAAATACTATAAAACTAACATAAGACAGAAAAATATTTTGAGAAGGTGAAACAGTTAGCAATAAAAATGTTGCCCTAAGAAAACAGAATAGAATAACAGGAAGTCTCAGTTTTTCAATATAATATTTCAGTTTGGTGACATACACTATTTATTTAGAATTGCAAAGACATAGTCTCTCCAAGGGGTTTCTTATTTATTTTTACTAGCTTTTTTAGTCTTTAAACATGTCAGAGCAAAAATCTAGTGTGGAGAGAACATCACTAAATTTAAGTGTTAAGCTGTTTACATACAACTACAGAGATGCTGGTGGGTTTTTTTTAATGTGATGTTGCAGAAATTACACAGCTTTCTGCTGCAAATGCTAAGAGGCAGGCACTACATCTTTTTCAGCTGAGGACTTAATTCCACAGCATCTCAGCCTGGCACATGGGGATCATCCTGTTCCATCTGATGGCACTGTAATGAAGCTGAAGAAAGACAGAGCTTGCTTTGCATTTGCTATCCTTCACGTCCCATCCAAGGACAACATCCTGCAAGAGGCCATCTCCTCACAAAAATGCCAGTGAAAGAGAGAGCTCTAAAGATCTCTCTGCAAGATAATCACTCTAAAAAAACCAGTAATTTCACAAGTCAATAAGAAACTGTTTGGGTTAAGGAATGCTGGGTTTAAGCTTCTCCCAGAGGATTAGAGGCTGTCCTTTACACCTGATTGAGGCACACACTCGTGACTCACTTCCCACCGGCAGCATCTTTGGAGAAAGAGCTATCATGGCAGAGTAGGAAATGAGAAATAACAAGCCTTGCTGGCTTTTACTAAGTATTCATGTCTTTTTCATTTGAAGTCCTTCAGGTATTTCTCATTAATTCAAAGGAGATGTGATGCATGAGGGTGAAGTAAAACAAAAGTTGCTGTTATTAAATAGAGTGAAGTGAACAGAATAATTTTTTAATTAATCAGCTGGCAAGGCTGATACTTTGAACAACACTTCACCCATGGCTGAGCCACTCTTTAACTCTGACTTCACATTAAAACAGCTGCATGCAGAGAATTAAAGCCAATTTTTATATACACAGCTGATTCTGACCTTTCCCTTTAATACTGTACAGAAGTCAGATCCTGCCTTGCTACAGGCTGCTACAATTTATCTGTAGGGGGAGATAGTGCTTATTTTCACAATATTTAAAAATTTTAATTTTATTTTTCAAACTTGACTGTTTATAAGGAACTATAAAAGATGAGAAGGCAATTTTCTGCAGGGGAGGGAAGAATCTGACTCTATGGTATTTTTTTGTTATCACATCCATAACCAAGGGACATCCCTCAGACACATATGTACATACTCCTTTTAGTGAAATGCCGTGAATAAGAATGGAGAATTTAATAGAATTGGAAAGTAATGAGTTTCCTGTTGGCAAAACAAAAGCATCTCTTTTTTTTGCCAAGAAAAAAGTAATTTGAAAAAGATGATGGGGATGAGAAGAGGGAGAGATGTCAGCTCTTTAAAGCTACTGAGAAAGACATCTGGACAAAAAGATACTTGAGCATTTATAAATATACACAGACATTGGCTGATCTCCTGGAAGGTGGACTGAGACAGCTGCTTTGCAGCATTTCATGGCTGGGGAGTGGGAAGGGTGGGTCCAGGGAAGAAAGGAAAAGCTTTTGGCTCTGTAGGCAACACAGATGAGGTCGGGCTGGTGGCCTGAAGTGGCCTCCCTGTCATCAGTCCAGCAGCCTCTGAAGCTGACAGGCTCAAGAAACTTCACATAAATTGCAGTAAGTGGACTTCAGCTCTGTAAATATTTGGTTTCTCAAATGCCTGTGTTAAGATCTAACTTTTAAACACTTATGGCATTCTGGTTTGATAAAATGACCTGGGTCTGATATTTGAAAATGTTTTGGGCATGGAGTACTGCATTTGCAGCACAATAGAGACATCACTTGCAAAATAAAGCATTTGATGGAAACTTAATTTATATAATCTCATTTACTTGTAGTGATAACTAACCTACTATATAAAATTTAGGGTTTATTTCTGTTGCCCAAAAATTCCTTGTCTCCTAGCAGAAAGATGATCTCATTTCTCTGTTCAGGCACAACACCATCATCATCAATGGCTGTTGAGGCAGAAGCAGGGCTTGAATTCATGCTTCAATAGTCTGGGGTAATCATGCCAGATTTTTCTTTCTTCAGCAGAGTGAAATAACCCCTGCTGGTATGCATCAGTTGGGAATGGCTTGATGCAACAAGGTGGAAGTGGCAGCAAGGAATGCCTGCTGGGACTCAATTACATCTCCCTGGTTCTCACACCGTAAATTACAGGCAGGGTCATATTAACCAAAAGTCCTAAGGCAATTTGTTGAAATGCTTTTGGTATACTCTCCCTTCTCTCTGTATATTCACAGATATAATAACTAGAGACACCTATACCAGCCTCCTACCAGCTGAAAGCTTTCCCATTAATTTTGTCAGGGGGCCTGTGTAGCACCATGAGTGTTGCTGAGACTCCTGTGCATCTCTAGGCATTGATGACATGAGACAAACGGGTGCTTTTGATATCTAAGCATAAATCAGGACACAAATCCTTCATTAGCCATATTCCTGCCCTTTTGTATCACTGAAAATGCAGTGGGAGGGAGAGTGAATCTCCTGCTCACTGCACACAGGGTCTGGTATGTGGAAAGTGTTAAGCTAATTCTGTATGTAGAACTGCCACCCAGACAGCCCAGACTCATTTATTCACAGAGAACAGTCACATAATAACAAAAATGTACTCACAGGAGTACAGTGTTGGCCACCAGACTTGCAGGAAAGGTTTCACACAGTGGTAACCATACCAACCAACAAATTAGCAGAATCAAGTCAGAGAAATAAAACTATTTCAAGTGTACAGCTGAGCACAGACAGCAGCTCACAGCTGGGTGTAAAGTGTAACAGATGTGGAGAAACATAAAAAGGTTAAGTAACATCACATCTTTAATTATAGGAGTTTTGTATACATCATTATCACCCCTTCTTGTAGGGGAAAAAAATCACAGTTTGAACACTAGAATTATTACTGTAGGACAAAACCAAAAAATCCTAGCAGGATTTTTTTTCCTTGAGAAAGGAGCATTGGGCTCTTGATAGGGAAATGCAAACTGGTACTACCTACCCATGGCCATCTCTATGCAGTTCATTAGCAATTAACAAAATGTGCATTCAAGAGCTCCAGCAGCAGTTCTGTGGAGCAAGGGCCTGCACAGCCTTACTGTGCCAGAGTGCCCATGAACACTGTGGGGTCATCAGTAGGAACAAACAGGGAACCATTTGATAGAGCAAAAAAGCTGGGATCTGATCCTTCAGAGCATTGTTAATTAGATCTGCTTATTAAGATGTGCCCCTTCTCTCCTGGGTCAAGACCCATTTAGCTGAGGACACTGGATTTCTTGGAAGAAGAAGGGGCAGTTCTGAGCAGTTCTGCCATCCCTGACCTTGGGACGTGCCCTCTCAGTGGAGTTTCTGAAACTGCCATGCTTTGTTCCCTGCCAGGGGCTCACCAGCACCCACAGGACTAACCCCTAAAAAGTCTTGGTGTGGTGAGTTCAAACAGGACTGAAATAAAATCAGTTCCCTCCAAGTTCTTATGCAAGAGTTCAGAACTGTCTGCACTGACTTTAGTGGTTCCTGTCTAAAGCAATCAGTTACTGAAAGTATTTGCTGATCAATTATTGTTAGTATATTCAATTGATTGATCAAATGTAACATTGCCTTGGTTTTTATTTATGTGAGTTTTTCTTTCAGCAGGACACAGAAATTAAATGAACCTGCTCCAGCTTATAACTTCCTGAGATCTACAGCCAGAGTCCCTCTCCTTATTTTCAATGTATATTCAGTTTGTCCATGGGAAGAAGTTAGATTTTCAGCAATAATTTTTTTATTTTTCACTAGGCCTTCCTGCTGCTGTGAAAAGGAACACTGTCAAAACCAGTTCATTTTCCTTTTCTGAAAGGCTATGGGTGACAGTTCACTGCCCTTTTCTATTTGGTGCGTGATTATTCAAATGCTTTTTTCTATGATTTTTTCCACATATATGGTAGACAACAGTTCTTAGGTGTATGAGTTTATCTGCACCAACATATTTTACATGACATTAATTGACAGATATTGCTGGGAGATTGGGGTGGATGAGTACGCACCCTTAAGCTTTCACTATGAACATATATTGCAAATATTACTAGGGGAAAAAAAATTTGAAAAAATTAACATTCACTTAGTAACCTGCACTATCACATGTAGGAGGACCTAAGGACATGTCAAAGCTTATGTTTTGGTGCCCTTTTGCAAGGCAATAAATTCAACTTATAGGTTTATTAATGTGTGTTTGAAAAGTTTCATTTGTTCCCATGGCTGCCCAAAGAAATATTAATGCCTTGAGCAGAAAATGCCATCAGCAGAACCCAACTCCTAATGGTAAGGACTATCTTCATTAATAGATTATCATGTGTCATTGAAAGCCATGCCTCTTGATAAATAAGTTTTGAAGTTTTATAATTTATTTCCTCTGTTCATAGCAAACTAGTTTAATACATGCTGAATTACTGAGGTGCCTTTTTTTTTAAATTTTAACTTTTTACCATTTTAGGATGGATGGAGTATCTCCAACCTGGTCTTTATTTGTTAACTTTCTAATAACCTTAACCTTATAACTTCTAACTTTCAATTCCAGCTCACTCTTTTGCACCAGTAGCCATAATATGCTCTGGAATATCTGGAGGAGGCCTATCCTGAGCTCTCAGTTTCTGCACCTAGGATTTCATGCCTTCAGAAAATCCACTTTTAGAGTAATGTGAATTACTTCTAGGGTCTAATACAGAGTAAAAAGAGTTTCTTAGAGTTTTTTTAGAGTTTTTTGGAAAAACTGGATTTACTCAAGCCTATGAATTCTCTCCATCCTTGTTATTCAAGGGAATTACTTAGGAAATAATCTTCACAGCAGCTTCCATGCAGAAATTATTATATTTACCACATGCAGATTCCATACACATTGTTTCTATTAATTTATATTACCAATATTAATATCAACTGTATTTTTAAGAATGTCACCTTCTGCAGGCAAGACTGACACGGATCACCAGGAAATACTCACCTTCAGAAAGAGCTAGATGTAAAACAAAAGATCTGCCAAATCATCATTCTCATCCATTTTACAATATCTAAATACATCAAGCATGCAGTGCACAAGAGGCATTACAGAAATACAAAGGGGCAGATGGTCACAGAACAACAAAGGAGTGCAAAGAGAATAACTGAGTATTTTAAAACAACAAACAGATCAAAAACAGCAAACAGATTTAAATGTGCACGGCATAACCTGATATAAAGGAAGTAACACTTTCATACAGAAAAGGTATTAGGCATTCAGATTCCACTCTCAAAATCTGTATGCAAAGCCATGCTTTCCAAGTAAGTTGGCTTAGTGTTTGCATTCTTGGTATTTGATTGGTTTAGTAAAATTTATCTGTAGATTTATCATAAACCAAGTTTTCATGTTATGGTTTGAAGAGTATAAAACATAAAACCTTGTAACTTTTAAATAAAACCAAAAAATATATGTGTTACATGTTGAATGCCTGGCTCAGAATGAAAAATATCTTTCCACTAAGAAACACAAAAAACATCCATTGGATTTTACTAGTACTTCACATTTATCCATAAACTTTATACTAGACTAGTTGTTCTAAACAGAAAGTATGGGGAAAATTATTTATATACAACTGTCATATACTGATCAAAATAAATCAGAGTATTCCACACTGGTCCTTGTTTGTCAGAGTTTCAAACAAGTATGCCAGGACATTCTCTTCACTCCTGTACCAAACATCAGTTTGCTATGATAGGTAACTTTTAGGAGTATCTGCTTTGACTTTCTCCTTGCACTTTCAATGTCAGTCCTTGGTGATATTTATACATCACAGGTCTCAGCTCTCCAGTGTCATTGTCTTCAGAAAGAAAACAAAAATTGGGAGTTTTAGGAAGGCTCTTTCATGTTTTTAGGGCAAACATGGATTCAGACAATTCATCAAGCACCCTGAGCATTCAATTGACCCTCGCTGACAGGATGGCAGAAAAATAAATTTAGCAATTAATGGCTTGATGAATATAAGGAGAGTTCACATCCCACTTTTCACTGCCATTTCTGTGCACTGAAATTCCAAGGGAAGCTGGCAAGGGTTGTGAGAAGCATTAGGGCTCTATGGATCATATAAAACCTAGAAATTAGTGGTGATTTCTTATCTGCAGAAAGGAACCCAAGGACAAGGGGACACCTCTTCCCTGTATTAGAATGGCAGCTAAAAAACTGCTCCATAATCCAAAAAATATTGTTAAAAACTTCACACAGTATTTTAAACATACTAAAGGAAATGTTAAGCTGATTCATGAGAGCATCTCTAAATTTCCATGACTTTGGGAAAAGAAATTAACACATGCAGCAAAACACCAAATTCGGTGCCACTTTCCCTGTAAATTTTTTTAAAAAACAGAAAAATCTGAAACCAACGCCAACTTGAGTCATGGAAGGAAAAACGGGAATATTCATTCTCTGTTACCAGATGCCTTCACAGGACAGGAAGAAAACTAATTGGTGCTTGTGATGTTGTTAAGGGCCAGAGAAGGAACTGTGAGAGCCTAATCCAGTAAGGACTTCAGTGGAAAGGCCACACAGCAACGTTAGGTAACAGCATCAAGAGAAGAAATAAATTACACTGCAACTACCCTCATTTATCTATCCTTCTCCTTCATATTTTATTTTCCAGCATTGCTGAAAGCCGGGCCCTTAGTTTTGCAACAATTTACACATTTTGTCCTTGGATAAAACAAAGCTGATATGACTGTATAAATCTTGGAAGGATGAGATTAAATCTAAAAATTAGGAGTGCTGTTTTAAAACTACCATTTTTCTTTTAAACATCTGCTTTATAAAGCATGTCTGACAGTAAGGTAAAACTATGCTTTCCCTGATTTCCTGTGTGCAATCTATCATAGATAAATGACTAAATATTTTAAAAGCACATTGTAAAACCACTCATCAGATAAAAGTGCTCTTGTAATGAAGTTACATCAACACCTGGAAATCTTGTTTGCTTATCTGATTTCCAGGAATATAATTATGCCTTCCTTTTCTTTCAGGTACAATGGATATAATGTGGCAAAACCATGAATAGGGATGCACACACCATCAGAATCCTGATAACACCACCAGCTGCACTGTCAGGCTGCTTTCCACACAAGGGAAATTTTCCTGTTGGTTAACAAAGATGGCACAACTTGCCTGGCATTGCCAGAACAATATTCCTTGCTGTATTAACTAAAACCTAACACATACAACCATAATAATTTTCTTTTCAGCATTCAAGTAGTAGCTGGATCTTTTATATATTTATTAAAAAATTTTCTACCATAAGTAGTTTCCCAAGCTCAAGTGTGTTAGAAATCAGGAAATGGCAAAGGAAACAGGGTTGTAACTTCACATAAGGGAAATTTATGAAAAGAAAATCTGGCAAACTCTTGCCATAAACTAGTTTGAAAGCACGTTATACAGCTAGAACTGACACGGCTCTAGTTCTTGGCTGGAGTTTGGACAAACCAAGAAAAAGCTGTGACAATCTCCCACTGACAGCTATATTAAATTGATATTTTATTATTGATAGATTTATCAGTTCCTGGTGCAGGTTGTCACAGCAGTTCACAGCTCTACAACCCAGGAACCACTGAACACTGTGTTGGGATAGTGCAGCCACACTCTCTGTAAGACAGGTCTTGAAGCACTTATTAAAAATATTTTGCCATATTTTGAGCAAAATATGTGACTGGTAGACATAAACAACACTCCAATTGCACTATGACTATTTGAAAAACAGCAAAAGTTGGTCTTTCAGAAAAAGACCCTTACATATAAGAGGGGAGAATATTTGCACAGATGCACCACCCATCTCTGTGCACAAAATCTTTTTCCCTGCAGGAATATTATAGAACAAGGAGATTAGTGCCTCATTGAATGAATATTTTTGCAAGCATGGTGAACGTGATGTCAAGACAGATACAGGCACTCGAATCACACAGTTCAGTCCAAAGAGCAAACACTGGTAGGATGACATAAGAATCTCAAGTGCATGCAAAAAAGCCATTGCTGAGAAGCTGGAGTAAATGCAGAGGCCATCTTACAAGTAGCAGTAGCATACACAATGTTAACTCAAGGGCTTACCCACTAAGTACACCAAGAACCAGGTTAAGTACGAAAAATGAGCCAAGGATGATAAGACTAACAAAATAGATCCATGGCCACTCACATCCTATTGCATCATTTACCTGTAAAACGCAAGGAAATAAGTTATGATTCAGTCATTCATTAAACAGCAGAGCCCTTTGTGCAGCTGCCAGATCACATAGGTTCGACACAAAGTTTATGGCTTATCCAGATCTTTAAAAAGTGAACAAACAATTGTTGACATTTACTTACCCAAATTTTGTTGTAGATGTGAGGCTTTAGATGATTAATTGAAATAACATGTAAATGAGTGCATGAGAATTGTTATTCTTATTTTACAACTTTGCCAAAAGGATGTAAAGAGTATTTACTGATAGGTCTAAACTCCAATTTTGGTGTTTGTATGTTATTTATATGAGACCGACGAGAAAACTTTTTGTGTTCTAGTTAGAGGAGGAAGCAATAGAGGTTTATTAAAAGATGTCATCCCAACTGAAGTCTCACCTGTATGAGATAACCTGTGTGTTCATGGCAGCTGAATTCAGGACTCTGCCTTCATGATGAAAAAGGTGTATGCTTACCCGCTCAATACACCAAGAACAAGATTTAGTACGAAAAATGACCCAAAGATGACGAGACTGACAAAATACACCCATGGCAATTCAAATCCCATTGCATCATTCATCTGCAAGAAATAAGATGATCTTATAGAGTAGATCACTATATTAACAGCAATGAAGAGTCAGAGAAAAGAGAATTGGATCATTCAGGTTAGATAACATTCCATGCATTCCTTCAGAAATCAAAGAAGAACAATGAGAGCAAGAAGGCACTGGCCACATTAACTTTGCATTTCCAACACAAATCCCAAAACAAAATGCTGAGTGAACCCAGCCATTGGATCAGAAATATTATCAAACATAAATGGAGCACTGCAACTGTTCTTTAACTGAGAACATGAACTAAATTTCAGCTCTCCAATTAAGATAATGATCACAAAGTATATTGAAATATTAGGATTTTTAGTTCATATATATCCTATCTACATGAAGGATCATTTGGGAAAATAAACAGCAATATGTATCTCAACTGTACAAGCAGTGTTACTTTTTGTAACAGGAATTCCCACAGTTTTTCCTGAAATAAAGCAGTCAAATTCAGTCAGACATTTTAAATGATTTCAAAAAGTAATAAATGAGAATGAATCTGTGTAAAAAGCATGAACACAACTTGAGGAAAATGAAAATTTGAAAAATAATTTTAGAAGCACAATGGAAACATGGAAACATTCCAGGAAACTTCTGAACGTGTCATATCCAGATCAAGGTTGAATGAAGTTTTAAAAATTCTTGCTGAATTTTTTTAAAGTAAGGTTGAAGTCACTGAACTTTCAATACACTCCTTATAGACTCACACAAGGTTTTCTATAAAGACTTCTTCCACTTGTTATTCTTAGCCAGCTCATCATACCTATCAAAGGATGGACTGGTGAAACATACCCATGGAGATCTAAAAAGGCCTATTCAGAAAAAGAGATAATTTAAAATAGAGAAATCTGTTTTTGTGTGTAGGATTCAAGTACAAAAAGTTATTTTGATAAGTCACAAAAATTCTGCCATGAAGCTTCTTGGAAATGGCCCTCCTTGAAGAAGAATTACTCTGGCTTTTGCATTGCATTCTTCTTAAGATGTTTTATAGTCACGAAAATTCAGCAGACAATAAAATTCATATGATACAGTTGAACAATGTAATTGCAAATCTGTTTTCTCTTCTGTGAATGTCATTGTGTTTGCTCTGTCTGAAATTTGTGATTAGGCTTTGAGCTCTATTGACATTCAAGTTTGACACCTCTCCTTAACATCTCTGTTTGAATAAACCCACTAAACATGGGAACAAACATTTTTCAAAATTAATTCTTCTATTTTTTCCAGTCTTTTAATTAAATATCAAAATCTCAGTTTCTGCAAGGGGGTATATGGATGGTTAGACAGAAGCATTAAGTCTTTGCAGTTTAAGGCCCAAAGGCACTTCTCTTCCATGGTGATCTGTGATAGCACCAGTTTATACTTCATAAAGTAAAATGCCTCATTAGTAACTAAACCAGATGAGTTGACACAGCTTCTTCATGCACCTTTTAAAAGAGTCTATGTATCATCTTTAAAAATGACTTTTTAATTTAACTGAGGTACTGAAAAGTAACTTAAAATTACACTTGCTACAACACAAGAAAGAAAACTTGAAAATACATATTTGATTTGGATTTTTTTCCTCCTCCAATAAAACTGTATTTTGGAGAAGTTAAAATAAAAAAGTGTCATAGCCATTGAGCAAGATTGGGATAATTACCTTCAATTTCAAGAGATCCCAAGCCTTCATTGTTCAGTCCTGCAATATTCATATGGGAAAGTCTTTCACAATGCTGCCATTTCATCTACTCAGTCTCCTGGGCAGAGCTTTCAACAACCCTTGGCACGTCAGTGGCTTCAGTGGCTGTGAAGTTTGGGTTTTATCACCCATACCCATTCTGTCAAAGCCTGTGTCTGAGAATTTTTATTAATGAAACTCCAAAGTTAATGAGCAGAACATCTTATTTCCCAGACTGCAATTTCTGCCTCATCCCAGTGGATGTTGCCCTTTACATCTTCTTTCAAGCATAGGCATCTGGCCTCATGTTTTAAAAAGAATATTTACTCAATTTTTTTTAAGTATACTCATAATTATTTTATTACTTTAGAAATTAGTTTCATTCATAGACCTGACTCATACCATACAGGCCAAGTATTTTTCTAGCAATAACTGATCAGAGCAAACATTTTAATTAAACTTCAAATACGTCTGAATGCATTTTGCATCTAACAACTATACAATTAGCAGACAGTTGTTTCCAAGTCACCAGAGTTCAGAGTGAAGACATAAATTCATCTGGTATGGGTACCAAAGTGTTCCTGCTATGTATCATTTTGAAAAATCTGAGAGATTAATATTTGCAACTTTACTTTGAGCAGAGCTCAAAAAACAGAGATCTGGCAGTCACTGCAATACAAGTCCATGCTCTGCTTTTGCTCATAAAGAAAACATTTTCAGACAGCCAGGCACTCTGTTAACTTAGTTACCCAGGAGCAAAGCTAAAATTCTCATGCTCTGTCACAAAGGCTCTGTTAGTATGAGCAGCTGTGATTTGCATCCACTTTTTAATGTGCAACATATTAAAAAAACTCTTTCTCATTAATGCAGCTGGATTTTAAGTCCAATGTTTTAGGCTAATCTTTCTAGGACTATTGCTTTGGGAAGCAAAAATTGGCAACTGCAGCTAACCAGTACTAGAAGAAATGCTTCACTTGGGCAAATGCTGAGCTATTTCAAAACCATTCCATAACTCAGGAACACCTGAAACTAGCAGAAGACCTTGGAACTAATTTAAGATTGAATTCCTAAAAGCTACTCAACAACTTTACCATTTAATTCTAGATACAATTAAACTCTAATCAAGTAATGCTTTGTAATTTCTATTCATGAAGTTATATTTCAGATTGCATTAATACCAGAGATCAAAGTACAAAAAGAAGTTCTTTCCTTTTAGGAAAACTTTGCTGCTCATTTCATGCATGTCAAATGGCACTTTCCATAACTTCCAATTAAAGAAAGATTAAAGGAATTGATTTGCCTTCTGATTAAAAACAGAGACAGAGCTTGGTTAATATATGAGAACAGGAAAATCTCCATCCTCAAAACCAAGATATATTCATTTGAAGGGATTATAATGCTGACTTCTCACCCAAAGTGCAGAAAAAGGATTTAAAGTCACAAATTCTGGATGCACTAAAGCAACACCAGGAATTCAAGATCTCACATCTGAAATCCTCAGCAAAATGTCTTGCAAGAGTCTCCTGCCCAATGGCTCAGGGATGCACTGTGCCAAAGGAGATTTCATATTTAATGGCTCTCACTGGACTTGTTCTGTCCTTTTGAGACCATGAGGCTTTTAGCCTTCAGAACACCTATGGCAAGGACACCACCAAGCACCATCCTCCTTGTCCTGTCTTTTTAAACATCTAGTCTTACTTTTTGAATGTCATTTCTCTGTCCATCACATCAACCAAAGGGCAGATGAGATCATGGACAGCATGAAGGACAAAGGTTTTGTCAAATCCCTTCATTGTGTTTTACCATAACAGCAGATGTGCACTACACATTCTTTATCTGACTCTTTATGCTTACATGTATATGTTGGTGAGTCTGCAATCTTGAGCTGATTGGACAAACTTGATACAGTCTGAAACAGCCTCAAGTGGTATTTGGATGAATTAGCTTGTGAGCTGTGCTGTAGTTGGAGTCAACTATCATTACAGCACAGCATAAATTAACAGATTCTGAGACTGAAGTGAAACAGGGGAAAAAGTCAAGTTTACTGCAGGTATAACCCTTAGTATTACACAGAAGCAGCTGGCAAACTTCAACCTAAAACATCAATTATTAACATCATTAAAATCTCATTTATCTCTATCAATGGTAATTGTGAGTAAAATCTCATACACAACTGCATGCAAATCAAGGTATTAACTTTTCTGTACATCTGGTATTCTTTTATTGAAAATTGTTCCAAACTCAATTTGCAATCAATATAAGCTCTACCTGGGGTTAATGATACAACAAAGCCTCTAATTCTGCATTTGTGCCACTACAGATAGAAGGTGCTGATGCATGAGCCTATTTTGATTTTCCACAATGTTTCAAATCCTCTTAAATGTGTTGAATTTCTTAGCTTCCTTAGGTTTTAATTTTACTTTTGTCTTTTCATGACACGGCAACAGACACATAACTGGTGGGTTTACTTAGTGCTACCTGTAATCTGCCTCATCATCTTAAAAATTGTTCAGACTGACAAACTCAGCCTCTTAACAGGTGTAAAAATTCTGCAGACATCAGTATTTTGTGATATGGGACCATCCCTTCATTCTTGGAAGCATGGAAGGGAGGTTCACAAAACCCCACATCAGGCTATTTATTCTATAAAGTGAAGAGCACACCAGAGAGCTTTTCAAAGCTGCCAGGCATCAAAGGTTTTGTCCTGAGATATTCTTGGCTGAATTGGAGTTAACCTAAAGCTGACTTAAAACAGGCTGTGCTTGAAGCACAGCCCTCTCCGAGCTGATTTATAAAAGAATGGAATTTTGTATTCAGTGCTCTGGAGTCACAGCACAGATTTCCCTGCCACTGTCCTGGTTGGACAGACCCAGCTTCGTTCTGCTTCAGACACAGAAAATGGAGATGCACTGGTAGGGTGTGCACTGAGAGCAAGCCTTGTTAAGCATTTCAGCTCAGCAAGGCCTGGAAAATGAGAGTTCCATGCCTCAGGCATCAAGGTGGTCCTAAAGAGATTCCATTGAGAACTGTGCAATTGTCACAGGACCTAGAGAGCCTCCTAAGTGCTTAATCACCCCTTATAGCTGGCCTCTGTCTTCTGTATGTAAACTGTACTGTGCAACTGCATACAGGACACTTATAAGAGATCCTGTCAAGTTAAACTCAACTTGGAAGAACCTGCCTCAGCTTAATGAATTTGCTTTAATCAAGCTGAACAGACCCCCATTTTCTTCCTTCTGTTGCTTTTATCCATTCTTAGCAAATGAATTTTAGTATTCCCATACAGCATTTACTCTTCAAAACACAATTGTTTATAGATTTTGACTATGATTGTTTGGAAATGAGTTTAGATGCAGGTCTTTCTTTTTCATTCAGACACTGTATTGTATCTAATGGTATTTTAGCTAATTCCTGTTAGTGGCATTCCATTAATCAGCTTACTGTCTTTAACTGGGAGGAGGGGCTGGGCAGAAATCAAGTAATTGTTCCAAGGAAAGCCAAGATGTCAAACATGACTGTTAAGAAATTGTTTTATCTTTTTCAGATAATTATGCATCCCTGCTTAATCTGCAGAGCAGGTGGACAGAACCATAACAAAATGAAGAGTGCTACCTCTACAAAAGTATAACCCAGAGAAGGTCTGTGTTGAGCACTACCAGGTTTAACAAAACCTGTATTCCAGATATAACAAAATCCAAGTGTTTGACTCTCACGAATAGCAGCACATTAATTTCAGATTAACAATTTGTTAGTGCTTGTACCTATTTATCTGTATTGCCCAAACTAATTTCACAAAAACTTATAAAACCTATGCACAGATTTGGCTTGTTAAATCTAAGGGCTCCAAAAATGACTAAAATTAGTAACTAATGTGATCAACTATGTGTTCATTTTTTAAAATAGTTAGCTATCATGTATGAAAATGGAAAGTTATAATATCCACACAGGTGTTCTGTACTAAATATCTTCTTTCTTTTGGAATCTGCTATTCCACCTATATATGTTCCATACATTATGCAAAAATTGGATGTGTTTAGTATTTCCCACATACTGGATACAAAAAAATTACAAGTACAATGTATTTACTAGAATTGTTATAAAATAATTGTTGGCTTCTTGTGGCAAAGACTTTGGAAGGAACTCCAGCTGATGGACTAGTGGTGTTCTTAGCACTATCCCGAGTTCAGCCTCTATTTCCAATCCAGTTTCGACTCAGTCTTATTTAAAATTTCTGGGGAGAAATAATAGGTTCTTCTTAGTATTTCCAATGATCTGTGACAAGAAATTAGTTCCACGCTTTGACTGCAGTACAGGTCAGCAGTCAGCTGAGGCTGAGATACTAGATATCTTGTCAAAGTCAATCAAGTTCACCTCATGGAAAAGATATTTCCCTGTGAGTTAGTTTAAAATCCTCCTCAGGGGGGGTCTTTGCGTTAAGATGCTAACTGGAAAAAATTATACTATAATCATATATTATGAAATTATATATATGACATCTTTTTTGATCCTAATGCAAACTTTTAATCTGTAAATTCCTTGGTTTGGTAGCTCTGTTTTGCATGCCTGAATTTGATCATTCTTTTTTTTCCTCTTTCTGAAATTAAGTTCTGTCTCTTTGCAATCCAAAACTGGATGATTCAGAGCTTTTAATAACAAGAGAATATAAAAAGGTAATTAGTCCAAATTATTATGTAAAAGGCAGGGGGGATTAATCTTGATTTTAACATGAAACCAGATTCAAGTAGTTAACACTCAAACAGAAAAAATTCTGCCTGCAATCCTTAGCTCTTTAGGGAGATTTATGCAATATATTAATGCTGTCATCCAAAATTTCTATCACTCTTTGTCCAGCTGTACATCATGTGTTAACTTTCTGCCTGTGTAGTCATGGAAGGCTGGGAGCTCTGTGCATGCAGCACATGGATGCCTTTGGGGATGAGCTGACTTGTTTCACTCCAGAGCCTCCCTCAGATGACCTGTGAGTGGTGCTGAGCAATGCTAGCAGAACAGCACTAAGCCTTCCCTGGGTACATAAGAGGAAAAAGCAGGAATAAGAATTTTCTAAGACTTTTCAGGCACATTTCCTCACAATTTTTTAACATTGCTAAATATTTGCAACTGATTCACAGATGGAAAAAAAGCTGTGAGCTTCTCTCAGACAATAAGCTGAAATTCACTGCTGTCAAGTATTATTTGGATGCAGGAACATGCCTTCCCTTTCTGCAGGTGGAATGGGACTAACATGGCTTAAATCACACTAAGTAGATAATTCCCACTAGTTTATTAAATCATTCAATTCAAAGTTCTAGACTATTATTGCTTTTTTGACTATTGGTCACATATTTGGAAAGGTATTTTTAGGAAACTCCTTGTCAGCACTCTGATGACAGTTTTGATAATACTTCAAACATATTTTGCAGTTTTTTGTTTATAGCATAATAACACATTTTGTGCATGAGCCAAGTGGTTTTCTTGTGTGATATATATTTGTAAAACATTTGGTTGTGTTCAGGAAGTATCTTTGACTGCACATCAGCTGGTTTCAAGTACATTGTATCTGAGTCTACCCTTAAATATCCTTGAATAGGAGAATTCTAAAAGGTGCCAGGAGTAGAGATTGAGCTCCTGACCTGATCTGATTGACATTAATACACTGGCTGTGCAGACACGTTTGCAAAAGTGCACGTAGACATACACAAGAGTGCAGTGCAGCCTGAACAGTCTGTGTTATAGAAATGATGGATTTTTTTCAGATTTCAGTTCTAAGATGCTTCAAGGAGTATTGGGGGATATAAAGCTTAATTTCTTCAACAGGAGACAGGTTCCTAAGTGTACCCTTTTTTGTTATAAAAGCAGAGGAACAATGAATGGAGAATGGATAATACATGTTATTAGCAAAAAGTAGTAACAGTTCTTAAAAGTTGACATATCAGTAAAAGGTATATTTAAAAAAACCCTGCCATCCCTTTCCTTAAACATTATATGAGTTTCAGGTATATTTTAGATTGCCTAGACATTTCAAGTAATGATCTGAGTATTTTAAACAAAAAATCCTTTAGAGACTATCTTGTTAACATATCAGTAGGTGTATTAAGAGGCAAAACCATGTAAGACATCAGTGTATCATTATTCAGCAATTTTAGCTCGAGTGCTTCAATCTCAGAAATCTCCAGATCAATCTGACAGTGCTAGACAGGTATTAGAGAACTGGGGAGCTTTTAAAATTGGAGTTAGTGATGCAGTATCTGAACATAAAATTGACCTAGTAAAATTCAGCAGTCACTAATACATTTGTCCCATCTTTGAAGCAACTGTGCTGGCAACTCATCTCATCAAGTACTTTGTATCTCAGAGGCCCTGACCACCTCTCCTTCAAGCTACAGTTGGATTATTCAAGTGTAGTAAGTCAAAATAACTTTACTACAGTGAAAACAAAAAGAATTAAATGTGATCATTTTGGTGCTCATGGGAAAATTGGGGATTTTGCTGGCAAGTATCGCTCCTTGTTATCTGTGTTCCCATGTATCAATGAAGCAGCTAAAAATAAAAAGCAATTTACAAAATACGTGTTTGCCATTAATAGATTATACATCGAGATGTTTCAAAGGCCTGGGAAAAAAATCTGGAGCCAGATATGCAAATGCAGATTCGGGTTCTGCAATTCCTGAGAGCTTGCTAGCATAAATTGGAAATGAGGCACAGAGTACTATGCTCTCAGCTTTAGAATGTGAGCCAGAGCATTAAAAACTTGGGCACACAGAGGCTGCTACTTGGCTGATAACAAGGACTGCACCAGGATCCAAAACTAAAAGCATGAACCTCAGTGAGGGCTGCAGAGCAAACAGAAAGGACCATGACTGGGAATAAACACGGTCCCAATATAAATGGAGAACGTACACAGATGCACAGCCACAGACACAGTGTGGGAGCACACGTGCTGCACTGGCTGCTGAGAACAACAACCCCCCTCAGCCTCCCAACTCACACCTTTGGCACTAAGGACTCATCCTTTTGTTGATAAACCATGCAATGCCTGCTATCCAGTGCGTTACAAGTAAATTAGGGAGAAAAGAGGTCAGGTAAAGACACTAAAACCCAGCAGGACATATGGGATTGGGGAGCAGCAGTCACCACGATCTGAAGGGTGCCCAGCAGCAGCAGAATCAAGGTCTTGACTCACAACAGAGATGCATATGAGAAAAATCATTATTGGTGCAGTCATTATTTCAGAGCAAGTTTACTGTCATTAACCAGGTGATAATGAGCTGTGCCAGAGAGTGCTGCTGGAAGCTGTCATTTTCAGCTGTCATCCTTGCTGACAGAATGCCACTTAACACGATGCAAAATATTGCACAGATTTCACCCACTCACATTACACCTGCTAGCAAGAGAAGCCTACATAAGTTTATTTCACTGTTCACATAGTGACCCAATGAAAAATGGGAATTTTGTGCAGTTTCTAATATTTGAATGTGGGTTTAGTTTTGTTTTGTATAAAACTCATTCAGTGTATTAATAACAGAGTTTTAAGTAAACCCAAAAACCTCATGCACATCGAGCTAAAATGGCTTCCTGACATTCTTTTATTACAATCTGGTATCCCCCTAATGCTTTTGCAATTTTCAAATGAAATTAAACCTTTTCCAATTTTTAGCTAAATTTACTTCCGCTTGATCCAGTGATAAAATTAAAGCACGTAAATTGTCATTCCTCTTGCCCTCAGCAAGTAATTTCAGTTTGACAATGGGCAAATTGTTGGTCTATAGGATAGAAAGAATCTGAATCTATAATTTAATGATATAGGCAGTAGTCAAGATAAATTCCAAAGCCACCACAATATCTGATTTTGATCATGTTTCACTAGATCAATAAATATTTGCTTCACTGTCTAATAATCCCAGTATCATTTGTATTAAAAAGAAAAATGACACCTGCATACCTGTAAGTTCTACACTGGAAGCTCCTTATAAAGAAAGAATTAAAAACAACTCACGTAGTTTTCAGTTGTTTATAATTTTCTTATACTTTTCATTTTGTCTGATCATGAAAATATTCAACATCCCATTTTAATTATTTTGGGTTTTTTCTGCTGTCATTGGAGACTCTGCAAAGGTTTCTAAAGGGCAGCAGATTAACTAGGGCATCAAATCCCAGGGGAAAAAATGTTTAATTCTGAGATACTCAAATTGCTTCTATATGTTTTGTAACAACTGTATTCTAAATACAGCAAATCTCTAAAACTTTCATATTCATTTTCTTTGAAAAACGTTAGAGGATTTATCAGCTCCTGAAAAGTGGGAATACTATCTCAAAAGATATTAAAGGTGTAATTTCTTTCTAGATAACTATGGCACACCTTCCCTTCTCAGGAAGAATTAAAATAATTGCCATCACCATGAACACAAACCACAAAGCACATACTAATTCTACATTCACATAGTCTCCTAGAAAATTTGGGAGACTTAGAGTGCAAACTCCAAGGAAATGAAAAACCTTTACAATGGGAAATCATGCAATAGCCTATATGTAGCCATACATAATTGTTATTCTTCAGTATTGATGGTTTGTGTGTTTCTAGCCAGATTTGCAGTTGACAACAGACAGTGGAAGAAGATATTCATAGTTGTCTTTTTTCTTTGTCTTTCAACCCTAAAAGAATGCTATTTTACCATCTTAATTCTTTCACAGTGATATTCTCTTCAAAACATGTCCATATTCTATACTTCAGTATCACAGATTTTACCTAAGACTGTGTCAACACACTGTGTTACATGTTTTAGCAACAGCTTATTTCACTGTGATTTACAACAAATGACCACATAAAGTCATGAGGTCATTCACTGGGTAATACCACATTCTTAAATGCATCCACAACAGATGCACTACTAGTAAATAATCCCACTTGGCCAGAAAAAACTCACAAAGTGAGTTCTCTCAGCAACACCACCTAAAGCTCCACTAAGATACTTCTTGAGATAACTCATCCCTTTTTAACAGCTTGCTAACAGTGATCCTTACCAGTAATCATTTTTCTTCTTCCATACATATTTTCTAACATTTCAACTGTGAGAATTGTGTTTTTTAATAAGGTCCTAATAGCTGCAAAGACTTACTGCTGAGTACCAAGTAGTACAGAATATTCTCACTGATATTCATCACCTCTGGGAGGTTCTGTCACAGACTTCTTGAATGTCTTTGGACAAATCACTCACATCAGATATTGAGATACTCCAACTGACAAAACGATGTCATGGCACTTAGAGTGGAATGGGGTTAAGCATAGAAATGTCTATCTGTGGTTTTTGGTGACTATTCCTTTAAAAATCTGCGCTCATTTTCTTCCATTCTTCAGTTTCCCAGTCTGTGTCCAGCTGAGTGTTGATGTTGCAAGGCTCTGAAGTACCATACCTTACACCAAAGGAGCTTTTAAAGGTGAGCTTTTTAATACCTTTTGCTGCTTCCATGGAGATGATGTCAGGGCCACAGCTCCTGTAAATTTGTAGCTTCTGAATGGTTAACATGATTTTCAGTCCCCATGCAAGCAATGTCAGTTGAGAGCTTGCTTTGTTCTAATTTATGTTAACATTGTGAAAAATTCTGCACAAATACTGCAAAAAGAGAGCTCTTAAGCCTAATCAGTGAAGACATTCTTAATATCTGTAGGCTCACAAGAAAAAATGCTAGTCCAAAGGACATAAATGCAGTTTTACATTTATCCAAATGGAATAGGCAAAAAAAGGCCTCAAATAAGCAATGAATAAATTTGTTTCTAAAATGTCCTTTTAGCCTGAGGAATCCAGTAACAGGCTGTGACTGAAACAAGCACTCAGCCGAGCTCGTCTCCTGCAAAACTCCCCAGGATTTCCTGTTGATGGTGCCGTGAAGCACAGCCCAATCCCCGCTGGAACAGAGAAGCTGGTTTAAAAGCAAACAAAGCTGAGTGACTGCTGAACTTACCCAGTACAACACATCAGTCCAGCCTTCCATGGTGATGCACTGGAACACGGTCAGCATTGCAAATGCAAAGTTATCGAAGTTGGTTATGCCCCCGTTCGGTCCGACCCATCCACCCTTACATTCGGTGCCGTTCATGACGCACTGACGGCCGTTCCCTGAGAATGCACAAGGTGCTGGATCGTCTTCAACTAGGATATCTGCAAAAGGACCAAAAAAATCAGAGCTCTGAGGCCTCAAGCTTTCAGGAGTTACCCCCTTCACGTCAGGAAATATCAATGTTGTTTGTGAGATAAATACAGATTTCAGGCGGAGAAAGGCAACACATCGGAGCTTTGGAAGTTTTTATTCTCTCTCAGATCTGGGCCTTACAACCTCAAAAATAGGTTAATAAAAATAATTAAGCAGTGGAAAGAAGCACAATATAATAATACATCATTTCTAAGAAGCTTCTCGTGCTGATTTATTTCCTCTTTAGTGCTGTTACTTAACTTCATGGCACCTCACACCAACACATGGACCACTAAGGAAAAATGGATCTAATTCCTATATAGAGTCATCTTCATTACTTAGCTGAAAGAAAAGTGCTTTTAGCCACCAGGTAAGATGGTTTCACTCTTTCAAAGTTCTCCCACAATACACACTTCCATTGCATTATTTCACTTGGAACAAAAGAACTCATTTCAGAACTGCACTCCTCACCACACTGCCAAAATCTGGATTTGTCCCTTATAGGCAGTCACCCTTATTTTCTTCACTACTGGTATTTCAGCAACAGAATGAGGAAGGAAAACTTGTTCAGAGCATGATCTAGTCTCTAACTACTTTGGGTTTTTTGTGAATTTCATATTGTTGGTTTTTTTTGGTTTTTTTTCATTTCATGCACTGTACCTAAAATTGTGAAACAGTGTAAACTGGGGGTACAACAGGTTTAGTTCTTTTCCCCTAATTCTATTTCAAACTGAAATCCCACAGATTTGAAAGAAAACATCAAAACCTTATTTTAATCAACAGTTTAATGACTTACCTGAATCAATAAGAAAACAAGATTTGTGCATTTTTCCAATAAAAAGTTCCAATCCTATAATAGCATAGATTATGATTACAAACAATACCAAAAGGGCAATATGGAGGAGGGGGACCATGGCTTTTATAATGGAGTTCAGGACAACTTGTAAACCTAAAAAAAAAAAAGGATACAAGATATGAACCATATTTCTATGTCTTGCTCTATCAAATTTTATATAATTACACATTATTAGGACTTAATGATACAGGCATGCAGAGATAATCAGATTTTTTTAAAACGTCTACCACCCAAAACCACAAAATGTTCCTGTTACATAAAAGTCTTTGTAAGAATCTAAAATTTTCTGTCTAATTAGCTCCTCTGTTAATAAAGTTTATATCATAGAATTCAGTGCTTGAAATGTGTCACAAGAACCTGTGAGCACTTTTATAAACAAAGGGCACATAAGTAGTGTGTGCCTGGAGGTGATTTTATATGAACTTTAAGAAGTTCTGTGCTAAAACAAAAAATTTGTGGCAAATTCTGAGAAAATGTGCCCTCAGCCAATTGTAGAACTGTCTTTTTACTCTGGGGAGAAAAATATAGAAAACACATTTTTATTCTGAACAAACTTATTTTTTCATCATTTATCCTTTTCAAAACTATTGTATTTTTCTTCTTTTCAATTAAATATTTATCCAACTTTTGGCTTTATCAAATTGAGTTAATCCCAGACTAATGGAACCTGCCACAGTACCAATGAGAATAGAATATGCCTCTTTTTAACTTGATAGACTTCCTCCTCTCTGACATTTCGTAAGATTGCTTCTGTCCTCACTGAAGCCCTTTTGCCAAAAATCAATAATTTCCATGTAAAAGTCTGAGATATTATAAACACAGAATCAGCTTTTTTCCCTTGAATGCCTTGGAAAGAGCAGAACAGGAAGTCATGAACCTCATAAAGCCCAAATAGCTTCAATAATTAATAAAGCATTAAAACAGGAAATATCAGAAAATTCAATTGCTTTCTTAAACAATATTGCTCTACTTTTTAAGTTTCCTAATTTATCTGTTAGCTCTGCTGAGATAAACAGAAGGCATTCATGTGCATTGGAGGGGGCAGGAAACACAAAATGTGTAATGTGCTCTGGCATACACTTACCAACATATAAACTATTTTAGGACCACCTACACTTTCAGATGCAGGGGTTTAGAATAAAAAAAAAAATCTGAGTTTTATTTTCTGGTGTATTTGCATTTTTACATGTAATTTACTTTTATATAAAGCTTCTAAAAAGGAAGTGTATTCCCCTGTCTGCTTATTGAACTGTGTAAGGAGATCATACACTGACTGAATTCACAATCCCTTGTTCAACTTGAAATAGGGTATCATTCATCTTGAAATTCTCTTTATATACATAGCCAGATAACAAAACCTCAGCTTTATCCCAACTCATTTCTGTAGTGTCTGGAAGAAGACAGTTCAATAACCAGAGCAGTCCCTTTCCTGGTTGCAATGGAAATAAAGAGAGCAGAGCTTACTGGGCACTCCTGATACAAGTCGGAGAGGTCGCAATACACGAAAGGCTCTTAGGGCTTTGACATCAAAGCCACCAGGTTTGCCACCTGAGTGGCTGCCACCATCTGTTTCTTTGGTTAATTGTTCCAATATTACACTAAATAATCTAGAAAATGAGATGAAAGGTAAGGTCATCACTATCCATTTACCACACAGTCAAAGATATTACTTTGGAAATTAGTTGAACTGCAGATCATTCTGCAAAGCTGTTCAGATGTCAAATTGAGAGGTATATTTACACATTAAATCAAGACAGACAGAGCTATGAAGTGCAAGACTTTATAATCCCTCTAGGGAATGAGGATCACACAGTTTCCAATAATTTAGCATTCAGCTTATATACACAGTTTGCTATTTTTAAATAAAAGAAGCTAACTTTGCCTTTTGTTCAAACATTTTAGCTTTAACATTTGGAGAATTAATCTTCCCTTTAAAAGAAGAAATAGATAATAACAAAATATATAACTAATAAACCATCTGGCTTATATGAACTCCAAGTGGCACAACAGTACAATATTCTATATACAGTCAGCAGAAACTAAATATTTTTAAAATAATTAGAGATCACCATTTAATAACACCAAAAAGATCTGTTTCTTACACATAATACCTCTGAGGAAAATATATTCCCAGATGGCTCACTTATTATATTGTATTTTTTTTCCCCTGCAGAAATGAATTAGTCATTCATTAGAACAGTTTGCAAGACAAGACATTTATTGTGCTTTCCCACTTTTAGCAGCAATTTAAAGTGATGCATGTTCTTGAAATCCAAGTTAATCTTGGGTTTATTTTAGTTTGAGGCTCCATCTCAGATGCATGGGTTTCTAGACTGTCACCAGACCACACAAACTGTGTTATCCTTTGCACAGAGTCTGTAGTTCAATAATTGCAGAGCTGCACTTCTCCTGGAAGGATTATCAATTTAATAGAGTTTTGCAATCATGAAAAACATTTCACACTTGTAAAGGATGCCTGAAATGTGCAGGGTTTTAGTTTGGTCATGAAAAGTTTTCACAACTCTGCCTAAGAACTCTGTCACACTGGATAGTTGCTTGAAACCATATATTATTTAATGGGTTGCCTAAACTAGATTATTGAAGGCTTTACCCTCCCCCAGTGAGCAGTTGACCCACATCAGTCAATACCCATCCCTAGACTGCTTCATTCTGCTCCAGAGAAAAACTCAGCCCCTAAGACTCTACAGATGTCACAAGGAACATCAGCAGCCCACGTGCTGTTAGACCAAATCCAGACATCGAATATCAGGTCCTGATTCAGCCCTACAATTTCATAGAAGCAGAACTGCAGGAAAAGCAACACCTCAATGAGTTCAAGACTGACTATTTGTCACTCTTGAAATCATATGGGCTAAAGACAGACGTTATTTAAAAGGCTCCTGAATCAAGTCCTGAATTCAGAGAACCTTTCAGGCTGTCATTTCATACAACATTCAGAAAATTAAAGGCCATAGGCCAGGTGCTATGAAAGCTTTCTCTCCCAGGACCTTATTCTTTCACAGAAATCAATGGAGTACATGAGAGACCATGGAGGTAAGCAGACTACTCAAAGTAATTCATACTCTGATGGGTTACAGAGAGAAGTGACAAAGAGTAGAAAGCACCACATTCACAGCTCTGTCTACAGCTCTGTCACTCTGTATTGTCCAGCTGAAACCAGGACATATGTCATTCCTAAAAAGCCATTAAGTTATAAAACTATTGATCTTTATAGAAATTTACATTCATATTCCTCTACAGTTTCCTAAAATTTAAAGGTTTAATTAGGACTTGAATTTAAAAGTATCTCTGTTTCCCTTTTGCTTGTAGAGATTTCTTTAGGTATAATTAAGATTAATGCAATTGGACCGCTACAGTTTCTGCTGAGAAAGGAAATTTTAATTCATTCAATATAGGACATTATGGCAGCTCTTTCAAAGCTATTGAAATGAGAAGCTAATGAAATTTCCCACTGAAGCTAGTCAAATAGAATCAGGTCCAGGAGGGATTCTATATCCACCTTGGATTATATATGAAAACCAATTTTTCACTGGGCTTTTATGCATTAATTAAATAAATGGGACTCGTGCTTGCTTAATCGTGCAGGTTGTATTCTTACTGACAGAACAAAAATGTTGCTCACAGTTTTGTCAGTGTGTGATGTTAGGAAAGGTCCACCTTCTTTTACAGGTAGGCTGGTGACAACCTGCACAGGAGATTATATTCCAAACTTTTGGATCTGAATTACAACTTAATCCTAGTGTGATATTTTAGGCATTTGATAAGATTCAATCCTTTATTATTTGTATTTCCAACAAATTCGATGTGAGCATTTGACCTAACTACATTTAGCCTCCAATAATGAGCGTTTTAGGAATTAGTGGAAAATTTTTTTAGTTATCATGTATTTAGGACACAGCCAAAGATAGAGGTCATGTTAATTAGAGTGCTCCAGGGTTACTGTAACTCCGTGGTCACTTGACAAAAGGGAAGATGTCTGTTCAAGTGACTGCTTGGCAAGGGAACAGAGCTCGTGTGTGACAGTCTCCGACCTGCCCACCAAGCTTCCCCTTCAGGCACAGGGACCAATCTGTTGAGAATGACCTGACCTGATGAAGGATCTATTTATACACAAATTCTAGTCCTGGACCAAAACTGCCTGCATGCCTGGCCCAAATACAATCTTCTCAGTAATATTTAGTATCTCATAATCAAATAGTTACAAATCAGGCATTCTTATATTGACAGTACTTCCCCAAATTTAACAATGCTTTACCACAGATTCCTTTACTTAGCATCTCTTTCTTTCCCTTGATGCAGTGACAACTTAAAAGCAGCACACATTCTAATTTCTTAGCCTTTTCAATTACAGGCAACCCTTGATATAGTTTGAATTTAAAAATTAAATTAGAATTGCACACTGCAAGCCAAGTTTGCTACAACATACAAAGTTATACATGGATAATGCTCTCCATGTTCTAGATAATATATACTCTTAGCAAACAAAACTTACAATTCTGGTTAACAGTTTTTTAACATAATCTCCACAACAATCATGAAATTGGTGAATATACATCTCAAGATTAATTCCCTAGATAGCTAAAGGTAGGATCTAATGGAGTAGCACAACCTCTGACACAAAAGAGAGTTGCTGACACAAAAATAATTTATCAATAAGTAGGAGCATAATGTAAGTTCCACTCTTCTGAACCTGCATAAGGCCCAAGCAGTCCCTTCTCTAGGGCAAAGTACAAACTCTCCAAGGTTTCCTGGTGCACAGGGTAAAGAAAAAAAAGGCATTTTTTACAAATATTCTACCCCAGGCAAATCAAAATCATATCTGTGTCTGGGGCCTGACATGCAGCACCTAATTTTATTCATATTTTGGGAATATCAAGGAATCACTGTTAATTCTGTCCCTCCAACCACTCTTCTCCACTTTGAAACATGTTTCATAGGGATCTTTGTGAAACAGATGAATTCCATATAACTGCAGTGAAGAGTTAAACAAATAAATTAAATAATAATGTGTGACCCTTAAGGGATCAATATATGGAAAGACACCAGGAGTTTACCTTGAAAGAGTCAGATGGAAAAGTTTCTGAAAAACAATTCTAGAAATCTCCAGTAGGACTCAGAATTCCCTGGGAACTTCTACTATAAATGCAATGCAGTCTTATAGCCACAGTTAGCATTGAAAATTTTAGGACTTCTTAATTTTTTTCAGTCAGTTCATTCTTTTACTCCAAAGAGATAGAAATCCAGCATAGGCTGCTACTCATACCAAACAGACCTATGCCTACCTCACTGTAAAGAAAATTTTAAATATTTGTATAATGGAAGATAAGCTACTTACCCTACTATTACTATTACAAAATCCAATAAATTCCATCCGTTTCTAACATATGCATTGGGGTGTAATAATAATCCATATGCTATAATCTTCAAAAATGTTTCAACTGTAAAAATTATCAGGAAGGCATATTCTACTTTTTCCTGTGGAAGACAAAAAAAAAAAACCAATGAAAGACAATGAATGTAACAGCTCTTATTACTATAGACAATTTGCAACAAGTGGGTAATGCTCAGGACTAAGGAAATACCTTAATGCCAGTTTATTTCACAGGTTTTAATTGCATAACACATAATAACTGTACTGAAAATGTTATAATTACATAATTGCACTAGGTTTTCTTGTTTTCACATTCTGTGAGAGGAAAAAAGCTGTTTCTGCAAACATGGAGGCATACTGTACCTTTGCTTAAGCAAACAGTCCCATCCAGGTCAATAGGATTCTCTGCATTCATTATAAACAGAAAATGCTGTGGAAAAGAGCCCTGAAAACCTCCTTGTAATGTAAACAGTGGTATACTTCCTTTCACTATTCAAAAAGTTTTAATTGTGTAATATTTAATTTTACACTATCTTACAAATTTTTTATCTTGATATGGAAATTTGCATTGACTTATTCTACCTTCCACATCACCAGAATTTCTTTAAAATACCCTAATATGTTTGAAGACATTTTAATGTACTGTTCCATCACCTCATATCATTGAAGCTACAACATCAGATTTAATGGATTTTTTTAAATGTCATTAGTTTCTGCATTTTACCAAAATTCTTATTTCAGAACTATATACTGAATATCTTTTCCTAGCTAACAAAATACTTTAGAAAGAAGAAACCCCAAAAAATATTCTTAGCATGCTTGATTTGGTAAATTGTAGAAGTCACCACTATCAAAACAGAGCAGTTAACATCTCTGTTCTTTTTACCTTCAAACAAGATCATTTCATTATTTTCTATAACATTTTGTTTAACTATCTGTTGCTACTCAAATATTACAGCCAAGAATAAAAGGCACAAAGCATATGATTCATTTTTTAAACTTGTTCAGGAACACATGATATTGCTCATTTATCATATACAAGGTTAATTCCATGACTGTAACTGCTCAGTCAGGATTACAATCTTCTACTATCATTACTCAAATAGAACACCAACATTATACACATCACACACAGAAATACATTATCCCCATTTGTTACACACAAAAATACACATTCCTTATTTGTCACACAGCTTGGCACCTTCATACACAGCCACAGGAAAAAACAAACCTTAATCATTTGCAACTTAAACAAAGATCTCGATATTCTTATGTGCAAATTTTTAATTTGGCCAGCTGGATTTCTTTTCCTGCCAAAAAGGCCATTTAGGATGGTTCTGTATATGACAGGGTATATCCAGTTACAAATCTGACACTGGAGATTTAATAGAGGAACGGGCTTAGCAATAAACTCCTCTCCAGGTCTCTACCTGCAACAAGCACCACCAAGGCTCTCTTAGTGCAAAGGATTCCTGGATCTCACCTCCTGCTCTGCTCAGTCCTGTACTCCTCTGCCTTTTTCCCCTCTTTGGAGTACAGTTCATAAACACTGTGGAGGTTCATCCAAGGCTCCTCAGCTACTTTCCATTTTGGGTGACATCCTTCAGCCCAGTGAAACCAGTGGATGTCTCCTTCTCAAACTTACAAAGGCTTCTTTCAAAATTGTCCCTTCCACTTACCCACCATTTATCACCAATCAACAAGGACAGTTGCTAAATAACAGTGAAGTGGCCTCACACAAGAAATCTGAATGTCTTGTGCACCAAAATACATTAGATTTCTTTGGCTAGAGAGCACCACAAAGTTTAAATAATATGAATTATCAGCATTTCTGAGAAACACACTCAGAAATGCTTAATAACAGGAAATCCTACCACATACACATTCCACAATAACAGCTATTTCTGTCACCCTGCATACAACCAAATTTGCAGCTTGGTTATAGGAAGATAAATAATGTAGGAAAACATAAGGAAGACAAAAATATTATCGTTATCATTTGCTATGGGCAAAATATATATCAAAATCATAGTAGTGAAAGAAAAAATGAGACAAAATATGCATATGTGCCAAATTTCAACAGCTTCTTTAATTAAAAGCAACACAGGATCCAGGACTAGATGGGACCTTCTCAGCCAAAATAACCTCATGGGTCCCTATGTCCATCCAGTTTTATAGGCAACCATGTAATTGAACTCCATCCATTAACATACCAGTTCCATCCTAAAACCCATCTTTGCTCTTCACTGCTCCCCTTCAAAATATATTCCAATGCTTTTCTGCTCTCTGGGCTAAACACCAGCCCTGGTGGTGTTTAGGTGTGCCAAAGTTGCACAACTTTGTGAATGGTCACACAGCCCTACAGCTCATTTTAATGGGGGCTGTTCAAACCTGAACAATTGAAATCTGTTCAACTCTGCCCAATCATTTACCATCCATCTTTGAGAAATAATATTGGTCTCATTCCTGCTTATCCCATTTCATTTATGGAAGCAGGAATGTTTCTTATTTCCTAAACAGTACTGCAAACA
>WEIU01019367.1:1674-24523 GCA_013389925.1 Aegithalos caudatus
TTTCTTCTTTTCTTTGTGTGTAATCTCACTAAGTTATTATTTGACTTCAAGATTGTTTTCAGAATTCTTTTCCAGGGAATTGTTATGTGTCCCTGAAGTTTCATCAGGTCCTTGATTTACAGCAAGCAGAGCTGCTTTTGGGAATCCGTATTGACCATTCTAGTTATTTCTGACAAACACATATTGCTGATTCCTTATTACCCACCGGAAATTTAGTTATGATATGAATAAAGCTGCCTGTATTCTAGGATGTTTTGTATGCTTTTAGCCTTTCATTTTGGCTCTGGTATACTCATCCTATCTAGTTGTATTCTATGTTGAATGATGTCATTTATATATTCAGCACTCTAATAAACTTTTATTTAAACCACTGAGTGAAAATTAAACGTATGTCTGTAGAGGCCAGAACTTACATTCTTGGCAATTGTGAAGTTAAGCTGTTAATGTCATTAGGTCCAGGCATGACTCTAACCATATCTTCAGTAAGACTTGTACCTTGAGCAATAGGACCAACAGAAACTTAGAACTTCCTGATCTACCAGATCTTGAATTTTTCTTTTTACTTTTTCTCTAAACAAATAAGTGCAAATAAATAGCTCATGCTGTTAGGAAAAAAAAAAAAAAATTCTCTTCCAAAACAATTAATTGCTTTTTAGCTTTAAACAACAGATTACATAGTCACAATTCCTGATCCAAGCTTTCTTTGTTAATTTTGGTAGACTCTGCTTGTTGTAATAAACTTGATACTGACTCAATTCAGAAAATTCACACTGGCTTTTAGTTGCTGTAGTGTAGTGTTATTACTCTGAATGAAGTGTATTTCAGAGCAAGCTGATCATAACAGCTCAGTAACTTATTTGGTTTTTGCAACAGCAAAATATCTGTGCTAATGATTCAAAATCCTCCATGGCATAGTAAGCCTTTGGAGGAGAAAGCTACTTATCAGTAGATTGTCTGCCAGGCTCCTTCTCTTTTTAGGCCATGCAAAACCCCTAAACTTTTATTTAAATATCAATATGTGTTGAGTTTGATTTTTTAAAAAATTATTTTGTGCTTGCAGTTGTCCACAATGAAGCATGAGATGCCTGGATTTTATGACTATTATGCATTTTGCTATTGATATTTCTTATATAAAAGTATTTATTATATATTTTATATCTATTATATTTGTCTAATATAATATTTCATATTACTGATTTTTACTCCTTTGGGGAAGGTATATTCAATTAGGTATATTAATCAAAGTATATTAATATTCAGTGTTATTTTTATGTATATTCCAATTTTACCCTTATCTTTTTTTGGAGATGTCTATGATAATTTTCCAGAATAAAGTTCTTGAGGTTATTTCCATAACATACACCTGTTATAACCATGGTAGATTAGAACAGCACAAGTAGATTTCTAGCAAGAGAATTCACTTTTATTCAGCAGTATATAACAGATACATTAATCATGTCTTCTATGCACAAAACCAAAATAAAACTTGAAAGGATGAGCATTTGCCTGTGTTATAATGAAAAGGCTTTACTATTCCATGCTATTCACATTTCTCCATATTCTTGAAAACAAATGAGCTCTCAGCAGTCAGACCATCTTACATTTGATAGTACTATAAACTTTTAAAGGCTTCACAGAGTAAGTCCTCAAGAAAATTACTCCTCTTAGAAGAAGTTCAGAGAATCTTCAGTTTGATACACATGATTCCAGATAATATTTTACTCATTCAAAAACTCATGTTTGTCATGAAGTTCATAATTTTCTGTATGACTTAACTATTGATTTAAGTCATATAATGTATAATTACTTAATTTGAGTTGATTTTCCATAATTCTTCCTAGACTTTTTATACTGCCTAACATATTCTTTGTTTCTCCACTGACTTGTAAAAACTTTAAACTTCTAGCTCATGTTTCCTGTTAGAAATTGGATTTTCCCCTCTCACTGCTTCTCTGAATCTTGTGAAGAAACACACATATTACATGCATGGGAGATTTTTCATTAATATTTGAGATATTAAGGGAAATAACTTGAAAACACAAGATTAAAGGTAATGGGAATTACATATACTGTGAAATTTTACCTATTCTGATGCTTAATTTTAAAAAATCTTCAATGGAAAACTGATTCTGGCTTTGACTACACATTAATTGGGAAAAATGCAATATAAAATTATACATTTTGAAAAAAAATCTATATTTACTCCCTTTTTTATGATACTCTACAATGATTAAACTGAAAACCCTAATGGTTATTTTAGTTTCTTACACAGTGTGTCAGTCCTTTTCCCTACTAGCTGTGCTTCAAAGATTTTAGATATTTCAGCTAGAACAATTTCTCCCTGTGGGTTATAAAACAGAGGTTAAAAACCACAAGTGATTCCACTCTGTTTAGAATGCCTATTCATCACCTTTATTCCCCAAACTTTGTGATGGCTGACTCTTTCACTTTATTAGTCCCTCCAGGAGAAGAATCAGATCATAAACTGTCAGAATTATTTCAGACAGAATTTATGGAGAATGTGGTTGTAGCATCAGAACTAGATGAGAAGAAATAGAAAGATCTTCAGCATTAGTTAAATAAATGGTATAAAAGCCTTTATGTCCTCTGGCAGAGAAGTTAGCAACTAGAGGAATATTCTTCAAATGCATAGTTAAAGCAACATACATACTCATGTCTGTGTTATTTTGTCATCACAGACACACTACGGAAGAACACGAATAGATATTTATTCCAAGCAGTTTTTTCTTGCTATTTCTACTCTGAACCCTGAACTTCCCCTATAAATTAATTTTTAATAATTTTTTTCTGATTTTCATTGGTTCTTCTGATTTTCGTTTCCACTCAATTAACATGGACATGTAACCCAACATGCTGGTTCAGTATTGCATTTGGTTTTATCATTAAAAAAATGTATTCTAAAAAACCAATAAGCTGAAACATTTGAATGTATTATTTCAGTAGAGGATTTTGTAGAGGATGTTTTGAATGTATTATTTCAGTAGAGGCTAGTCATTTCAGATTAAAATATAGGTCAAACTGCATTTCAGAAGAACAGTTTTTCAATCAGAACATTAATTTTCCAAGGGGGATATTTCACCTTATTTGATATTTTTGCAAGCAATGTGTAATCTAGGTGGTCAAAAGGTATGGAATTCATTCTAACACACTCAGCTGAAGTGTGCAGCAGTCTGAGTAACTAGTAATTTACCTCTGTAGAGCTGTGTGTCTCTGGTTTCCTCACAGATATTTCTAGAAAGGTCCTGCTTTTATTTTGCTTGGAATTCCTGTTTTCCTGGTCTGATGTGGCTTCATGTGTTTGAGTGTCAGTGGCGTTTGTATTGAATGGATTTTAGGCTGCCTTCCATAAAAAGAAAAAAAGGATTAATTGTTCTACTTTAAAAAAATAATAAAACCAACTAACTGTTAGTTATTGAAGTAATTTAAATAATGTGATAAAATATATATTTTGAATATTAATTAGAATGTTGTCCTCATGTTCTACAGATGCATCCATGTGTCTAAAAAGAAAGTGCTAAATATGTCCTTGGGACACATGCATTTTACTAAGAGTATTTCAGCTTAAAATGACTATTGCATAAGCTACTAAAGTATATATGATTTTAATAGTTTTATGTTATCCCTTTTCTTGAGGGAGTCAACAGCTCTTGCCAGTTCGGTGGTGTTGGAAAAACTTACAGAGTATCACTCCCAGTCCTGTGTCCAAGCCATTTTTGATGAAGATGCTGAAGAGCACAGGACTGAGGAAGGAGCCCTGCAGAAACCCACCAGTGACAGGTCCCCAGTCTGATGCCACCCATTTCACGGATGTCACCCTTCCTGCCTGACCAGTGAGCCAGGTGCTCACTCATCACATGAAGTGGTTTTCCAGCTGTGTGATGGATGTTTTATTCAGAAGGATCCTGGGAGGGACCGTATCCCTCAAGCTTTGCTGAAACTGAGCAACTTCTCTTAAATGACGAGGTGGACTACCTTGTCATAAAAGGAAATCAGATTTAACAATCAAGATTTTAATTCCATCAGAGGTTTAGGTCTCCTGAGCTGGTCTCTTACTACAGAAAACCATCTTTGTATTCTTTCAGGCTACATAAAATGAACCTTTATTTTTCTGATGTCTCCCCCATCCTTCTGGAGGCCAGTGCATGCGTGGCTGCATGATCTTTAGTTTACAGCTGGAGTCAAAATATGAAAACCTGGGTTAGGAAGAAGAGCTCCATGATAGATGAGTATTTTGTCCTCTGTAGTGTAACATTTTGTTCATCTTGGGAAAAGGGAGGACATTTTCCTTCTGATCTAGGAAGTTTTGAAGCTTGCAAACATCCAGCCTTGGACAGGGATTTGGGTCTTGCAGCTAATCATCCCCTGTGTGATTTTGAGCATGAAAACAGTGAATCACAAGCTTCCTGTTAAGGTCTTTAATAAGTCTGATTCCAGTGTTGACAGAAGGCCAGGCCTTAACAGCAGCTGTTGAGAGAGCAGCCTAATAGTGTTCTCAACTTTCTTTCAAAAGGTGTATTAAGTGAAAAATTTCTTGGGTACATGTTTGTTAGCATCTTTGGGGACTTCATCTAAGATTTTATCTTGCATGCTAATCCATCAGGACTAAAAATATGTGTGATGACCAAAATCAAAATTTATGAGAAAGCAACAGTTTGGAAAAGGTTTGAAGGGCAAATAGAAGAAATGTCCTTTGAAGTACCAAACAATGATAGAATTTGTATTTCTTTTGTCTTTTAATTATTTTTAAATTATTTTTTTAAAATGTGGCATTTTTTGCATTTCCTACTTATAACTCACTTATTGTCATTAACTGCTTATGAATCTTTACAAAATAAAGCCTGTGGCTAATAAAATATGTATGGTTTTAAACACATGTATGTATGGTTTTAAACACATAAATAACCCTGCTGACTTCAAGAAGAGTGTAGAAAGATTTTAATTTTCATTAGGAGTGCACTGTGGGAATGGAGAGGGCCCCAGCGGCCCTGCCTTGGAGAGAGGGCTGCTGAGGAGATAAGAAAGGGAGTGCACAACCTCCTGCCAGACCCCCAAGATAAGAAAGTAACTTTTCAGCCACAGCGACTAAGAAAGGTCCTGTAAGCCCCCAGAAGTTTGAATGTAATTTGCTGTAACCCATTGGCCCGTGCTCCTCCACTCCCACCTTGGTTTGCCCATAAAAACCCCTAGATCGCCCCGCTTGTTAGGGACACCCGTCACTGGCTCCCCTTCGCTGGTGCTCTACAATAAAGCTGACTCCTGCGGAATCGCCATACGGACCCTCCTCTCTTCTTCCCGGGCGAGCAATAGAGGCTGCCTCGCAGGACAGGGCACGCAGAGCTGAAATCACATAAGAGCTGAGAAATCACTAAGCTGCCCTGTCTCTGCTGAGAGAAGCCTCCGGCCCGCTGAGGGGGTGCTCTGGCCCCTAGAAGGCTGTCTCTAGCGAGATATCCTTTTGGAGTGGCTTCTGCCCCCTGGGTCCGAACGGCGGACCCCAGACCAGCGGCCGGAATAGTGCACTTCTGAAAACAATTTTCTGATAGTTACTATTTTTGTTGCCATACATTTTCACAGCCTTGAGTGCATACCACTGGTTCCTGGTGTAGGATATGGAATTAGAAGACAGATTCTAGAGATACATTTAGTATAAAATACACAGAAATACTGAAGTTTTGTGGAATACACTGGTGTTAATTTTTACTTCCATTTTAGTACTCCTGGCCCCATTACTTGTTCTCTCCTAAACTGGCCTTTGTGATTTGTTTTTCCTACTTCCTATTTTTATTTCAAAAACTGAATTTTTGCCATATGATCCATAAAAATAATGGAGTTCCAACCCAAACTTTGAAGAAAGAGAGGACAAAATGAGTCTGATTAGCCAAAAATTTACATAATAAAAAAGCACCTTATATTGCACCATTTTAACTGTATTTAAATAAAGTAGTTACTACATATCTAAGTATGTCCAGGAAAGACCTGGGAAAAAATGTTACATAATTTCAAACACTATGAGTCCATAGGTGTTTTTTATTTTAACTTCAGTGATTTGATAACAGATTTATTTGTTTCAAAACAAAAAGTATTACAAGCCATACTTTAGAAAGGATGGCCTGACAAAATGCAATAAACAATTTTGTCCCTTGTTTATTTTTTCACCTGTTATTTCTTATTTAACTATAGAACTGAAATTAGTTAAACTGAGTGTGAATTGACGAAAGAGTCAAATTTGGAAGAAATAGGTAGATCTCAGTTTGTGTGTAAAACAAGAACAAAAGAATGGGTCTGATATCATGCAATCATTATAGAAATGGAACATTAAACTGTTAGGAAAAGGGGAAAATTTTAAAAGGCTTCAGTAAGTTATTGTGTTCCAGTGATCTTTGAAGCATGCACAAAAAGACATTTTCTCAATTTCTTCTAAATTGCTAGGTTCAATGTTGAATATTTTGTGTAACTATCATTATGTAATACATACAAGAACTCAGGTTTTTCTACCCATATATTTAGGCTGAAGCTGTAAGCCCTCCAGCCCCCTCTCAAAAGGGCCAGTGCTCCAGCTCTGATCGCCACGATGCTGCTTGGCAGGGTTCACTCTTGTTTCTTGATGTCTCTCTGGTACTGCTGGGTACAAAATTGCACCACTCCCTCTGGACTAAAGAGAGAGTTTTAAGTCTTTCCTGGTAGCTACCTATGCTGCAACATCACACCACTGTTTTGACAGAGCTCCAGGAAATTCTGCTTGTGATGATATAGCAGGTTTAATCTCATGGGCAAGTATAGAAAAATACACCTCTGTCTCAAAATATACAATGCTTTCCTTACAGAGAAGACAAATCTAGAAATTAGTGATCTCATGCTTGAAAAACTTGCTGTGAAGAGAACGCCAGCATTTGCTTCCTGTAATTTGGACAGTTAAAGCTAAGCACAGGACTTAAAGTGTAGGACCATAACTTTTAGAATATACCCATTGATTTTAAATAGTTTTCTAGCAATATTACTGCTCAAGACAGCATCTCCTGTTTGCCAAACTTCATCCATCATCAGTAATGCTAGCTGGTTTTAAAAGTCAGTGTGTGCAATCTAAGTACCATTGACCAATGCTTGTGAAAAATTTAGTGCCTTAACTATTTGGGAATGCACAACTTTTGTTGTATCCTGAGATTTCTGAAAGTCTTACAGATACTTATGTGGCATCACCATGGGTGGAGATGATGCCATATTCTAAAATCTTGGCACATTCTTGTTTAAAGTCAAGTAGCCTGGGAATGGAATTTTGTATAAAATTGACCAGCTTCTTAGTGATCCCTAACTCAGACTTTATGTTTTCTAGAAATCAGGTACTGTTAGCAGTGAACTAATGAACCACCTAATTTTACTAATTTTAATAAAATCTGCCCTATAATCTGCATGCCATCTGTTCACTTTAGTCTAGAAAAAACAAACTTTAACTCAGCTCTGTAACTGTGTCACCAGTCATTTCAAACTGTTCATAGTTGCCTTTTTCTTTGAAAAATTCATCAAAATAAACATCTGCTTGTGCAAAATGTGTTGTTGATGGTGTCACATAAAAAGGCCCTACTTAATGGATATCCTTGACATTCACTCTTCAAGACACAGTAATCTATATTCTTTATGTTAATTTTGAAATATAGCTTATGGCTGTTTCTCAGTGCCTCAGTACCAGGAAAAGTGATCTCATAGCACCAGGAGAGCAGCTTACTTCTATATTGTGCTAGTTACAGGCCCAGTCAAGGAATCAAATGGATATAGCTCTACATTAAGTATCTCAAAAATCATAATTAAAACAAAAACAAACAAACAAACAAACAAAAAAAACCCAAAAAAAACAAAAAAACAAAACAAAAAAAAACAAACACGCACAGAGAGGTATCTACTGAAACAGAAAATTCATAATACTATCATGAGATCCCTATCAGTAGCTATAGGCAACCAGTTACTTCAGTTTGCAAATATTCAAGGTCTTTTCTTTCCCCTTCTACATATTTTTGTTTCAAGGACATTCTGAATTATAGCAATCTGAGACGTTTTTCTAACAGTTATCTGATTTATTTGTAAGTGGGGGTTTATATGACTTTTCTTGTTTGACAAGTTTTTTAAGGCTATTCTTTCAGCTTACTGGGGTTCATATCTGCCTTTATTGAAAGAAATCAGTAAACTTGACTTAGCTATCCAGGGGTTTTCTCTGTTAGACCACATTCCTCTAGGTGATCCTCTGGATCACCTAGAAGATCTCTTGTCATATGAACTGATATATTGCAGGATAGGTTCTTTCTTTACCATCCTGAGTTATCAGAACCCATTATGGATTGAATTTCTCCATATTAAACAGAATATCCAGGGGAAAAATGAAGGCAAATAAAACTTCAAAGACCTGAATTATATCCAATATTGAAATGTCAGATCACTGCTAAGTGACATAAAAGAAGGGAAAAAATGCCTGTTTATCTAGGAGGTTGTTCTGGTACTTAGTTTGCATTCCTTTCAACGTGAAACACAGTAATAAGATAATCTGAGCTTTTTCAACAGTGTAACACTTGTAAAGAGAGACTTCAGTTCACTGAACTCTTCAAAAAGTGGTTAATTCTTTTATGACAGGAATCTTGTCTTCTCATTTGTTTGATGGCCTCTGGGAACATGTTAGATTTAGACTAAATCATATGGCAACCATTATATTACTCTTTCAAAAAAATAAGGTCATGTATTTTTTCTACTCTCAGGACATCTCTTCCCTTACAGAAAAATAGATTGCATAGTATAGTATTTCCACTTACTATTCATAGCAGTCAGTATTTAGAGAGCTGGCATGTTTTTCTTGAGTATCAGCTTTATGCAGCAGAATGTGGGCTAGTAGATACATAAAGTTACTCTTCAAAATTGTGTAATGTCTTTAGTAATTTTCACAATTTTGAAGGTAAATAATTCATTCAATTCCTTCATTAATCTTTCAGTTTATGGAATGTTTCTGAAAAGACAGTCTCAACTTTTTCTACATTTTTATATAAAATTTTCAAATATTTGTTTTAGGAGTCTCATAAATTAAATTACACTGTGGGTTTTATGCACATTTGAATTTAAACCATTGTTGTTTGGTAGAATATGTCACACATATTGGATAAGATTTCTTGCTTTATTTTGCATAATAAAGGAACTCTTGATGGAATTTGCCTGTGCAAAATTTGCCTGCTCCTAGTCATCTCTGAAAAACTATGTTGAAATTTTGCTGCAGTGTCTGTTTTGGTCAACAAAATTTATATTAATTCAAAACACAAAGTGGCAAAAGTATTAAATTAAATTGTTGTATTAAATTTGTCTTAGTACAATTTTATATTGGCAGAAGTCAGTTGTAGCTACACCTCTGGGTGATTTATAAAGACTTTAAGTTAGACTCCTAAAAGAACGAGTAGATTTTGCTGTAAATGGTTTTCCTTGTCCGTCATAGGTCCATGGTTATTGTTCTTTCCATTGGCTTGGATTATGGAGGAGAAAGGGTGAATCAGTGTGCAGACCTTGTGCCACTGGTGACATCTTGATCAAGTTGAAGGTGTCACTGCTCACTGAAAGAAGGATGCACTAGCTGACTTTGAGAGGTCCCTTCCCAACCAAACCATTCTGTGGTTCATGATTCCATGTCCTTTCCTCCATGTTTGCATGTGAGCTTCAAGCTTATCCAGCTTAGGACTCTTAAGGTGGTGGTCCCTGCCAGTCTTGGTGCTTGTTAACCCGGATTTGGTGTTGTGCTATCCATAGCTGTATCACCTTTGATTTGTAACTGGCTGATGATTGAACAGTTTAATGTAGAACTGAAGTCTGATTTGCTGTTACATTGCCAGAGCAGTTTTATTTGTTATATTGGTGGATACAACTTTGCAAACTCCTGAGTACAGTACTCCAGTGTTCAGTGTGAGTACAAAAAATCTTGAAATAGAGTTATTATCAGTACTTTCAGCAAAATTTTCAACCTTTTTTTCCATTGGTTTATTTTTATATTTTAGAAGAAATTGCCTCAAATCTGTTTTGATTTAATGTAATCATTTGATGCATACGGATTTTGTTTCCATAGAGCTCATCCTAATTTTCCTCCAATGACCCCAGCTGTGGCTCTCTGGTACCTTTTTCCCCCTACTTCTTGATTTCTAATTAATTTTCTGGCTGATGAAGATGTTTTCCCTTTTGCTGGGGCACTTTTACCTTAAATCAAAAATATGTACAGATTTTCATATCCACATGCATAGACAGATGTACAAATGCACATATACAAACCCCAGATATACTAGAAATACCTTGTTCTTATTTTTTTTTTCATTTAAAATTTTTCAATATTTATTTATCCCAGATAAGTAAGTTGTTCTTCTTTCATAGGTAATTCTATAGTGTATTTTTGAATTGCCTCTCTTCTCTGATATGATCTCAGGTAAAATCTCCCTTCAAAAGTTTCCCCTACAGTGCTAATAAAAGCATTGATAATATGCAAAGGTAAACAAAATCTTTTAAAGAGGTTAGCAAAGAATAATTTTTAAAAAGAGTAATCAGTAAGACTTATTACTAAGAAATTCCAACAAACATAAAATTGTAGAAAAGGAGGTAGTGTCTAGCCTATTTACACAATTCAAGAATTAGACTCAGCTTAAAAATTGACACTTTACTGAGTGAGAAAATTACTTCTAGCTGAAAAACAGTGCTGTGCCCAGGAAGTATGCACAAATTCAATGCAATATGTTTCATAAGAAGAAGCTGCTTTCTTTCTTTTCTAAGTTTTAGTGAATTTTTTTTCAGTATTTAATAAAGAACATTAGAACCATGTCTTTCACTTTGATTATGGCATTAGGAAATACCATCTGGATTTATTTGTTTTAATATTTTCTGCCATGTCATGGAGGATTATTTCTTTTCAAAGATTATTTTAGACAAAACCTTGGTAATGACTTCTAACAAGCATGTAACAAGTACAAAATAATGGTTAGCAAATTAATGTGCTGCCAGCATTGAAGTTCTGCAGAATCTGGAATATTGAGTGCTAGGTAGACATTTATCTCTGGACCTTTTATCTAACATTTGACATTTTAAGAATAATGATGGTATAGAAGTTTTGTCTTTAGCAATAATTTTGCCTTTATTTAGGATTCACAAGAGCATGTGCACCTTGAAAAGAGCTTAATTGCCTTTAAATTTTTATTGAATTTGTAACTACCTCACTGAGCATTATCTAGCACTAGGTAAGAAAAAAGGACAAATGCCTTTAACGGCAGTGACACTTTTACATTAAAAAAACAGCTGTTTTTTTGTTTAAAAAACCAGAGGATTCCATTCTTCAAAAAACCAGGCTGAACACCAATGAACATTTGAATGTATTTGTTTAATGTACTGATTTTGGATTGTCCCAAATTATTGAATGCTGATCATTGACTCCTTCATGCAAATCACACATACTCAAGAGTTTGCAAAGTTGCCTCCATCAATATAACACAAATAAAACTGCTCTGGCAATGTAACAGCAAATCAGACTTCAGTTCTACATTAGTAAGATTTCCTGATTTCTTTCAGATCTGAAAAGCACATAAGTAAGGTTGAACAATCTGAAATTACTCTCTACTTGAATCACAATTCTGCAGGTGGGGGGGGTGAACGTGTATTTCATGTATCAGATTTTATCCTTCAACAAAGGGCAGAGAAAGACTGAAAGTAAACATATTGTATGGTTCCAGTCACATCTGACACACTCTAAACTATTTTCTGCTTTCCTTTATTTAGAAATAAGGGAACAAAACGCAAATGGTTGTCCAAGACAAGCGACATAAATTATATTTTTATTGTGTCAACATTCATATCTTATAGGCTTTGGTTTTCCTGACTTGAACAGTGATTTTGAACTTATGGAGTTTTTATCACAGCACACTTTTCCAGAAAACCAATGAATTAGTAGAGAAGCTAGAAAAGATAAATATAATCCGATTTCTTTTTTGCTCAACAAAGGCAAAACACAATTTAAGTACTTCATACAGAAAGTTTTGACAAAGTAATTCTTTCAGCCACCTATACAAACAAGCACCGAATACCTTGATTTTTATTTTTCACCCTTTTTTTCTGAAGGCTTGTGAAATACTGTGGAAAAATGTGCTGTGGAAAGATAAAGCTCAGCATCTATGCTAGTAATAGTTCACCAGGGATAAATTGTGTGCCCACATTAGGATGAGGAACACTGAGCTTGGTGCACTGCCCTAAGAGAGGCATGAAACAGGGAGTGGAGCAGCAAGGAGGTGTTGCTGTTGTGGTCTGTTTAAATCAATGTAAGCAAGAGAAACTAACAAGAAGGAATGACCCAAATAGTGACTGAAAGTTGAACTTTGCATCATGAACTTGACAAGACATTTTACTTTTCACCACCCATATAGGCTAATGAAGTAAAACCTGTATATGTTTGACACGTATGACTGAATCCACTCAAACCCCACCTGATCACGAAATTACATGAATGGAAATCTTTCCCTCATCCTCAAAAAAATCAATATGAGTATAACTTAAGAGAGGAGAAAGATCAGAGGAGAATCTACGTTGTATCTTGGGAAAGTCAAAGGGCTGTACCCATCTCCTCCCACAGAAGGAGATTTTACCTATTGGGTAAACATTATTCTGCAGAAATACAATTGCTTATGATTTCTAACATCAGTGGATTTATCAGCAGCGACTTTTGAGCCTTATTCTGTTGTAGTAGTCTATAAATTGCACTGTTTGTGAATCTTGAATCTTGTTGAATGCTCCCAGGTTTATAGTGTAACCCAAATTATTTGTGCACTTGGGATTGGAAGTGTTGCAAAATTTACAGTGTAAATTATGATGTTTGTGCATTTGGCATCTTTAAAGACTTATACTGGAGAATTGGCTACTCTAAAATACTATCTGTGGGCATCTACTGAGACAAAAGCAAACACTTGTTTAAATTGCATACGAAAAATTCTTATAAAAACCAAGATTTGTTCTCTTTCTTGGGTTTCTCTATTTTGAATCAACTTCTTCAGGAGTTATAATTCTTCTAGTAATTTTTCTTTCCTGACAAAAATCTTGTAATTCATTTTTTTCCTCCTCTTCATTTCTATCTCATCTGTCCCATCTGTCTTTCAACAGTATGTCTACTGGTGAATTTTTTGTTTTCCAGTTCTGATTCTGTCCAGATGGATGTCATAATAGGCTCACTTGTCTTACATTTTGCTGCTACATTTGTTCACCTTTGTCTGTGTTTCTGAAGACCTTCTCCTTAGCTTGTACTGCAATTAGGCTTTGATCCTGTCACAAAATAACCAGTTTATGCTATTATCTTTTCATCTTGCTTGATCACAGAAAATAAATGTCTTTTTCATTACTGTTATGAAGATATGATACCAATTTAACTTGAGAAGGTGGTTGGTGATCGTACTCTCTTGATTTCAGGTGAGATGAGTTAATTTTTTTTCAGCATCTAGTACAATGCTGTGTTTTGGAACCAGAATGGGGATAATATTAATAACAAGCTGATGCTTGGTGGTTTTTTCTTGGGGAGGGGGCATGGTTTTCTAAGTCATGTTTATCCTAAAACAAGGGCTCTTTTTTTGTGAAGTAGCATACCTGGAACAGATGACACAAACTGGCAGAGAGAAAAGAGATATTCCACACCAGAGAATGTAATGCCTAGTATCTAAACTGGGGGAAGGTACTCAGAATGAGGACCAATTTAGGTACGTTTGACTTTTCTGCAAAAGACAGTTTAAATAATTCTATTATTATTTTTAAAAAGTCAATATTTTGTAATACATAAGATAACTCTTTATACTATGTTTTCCTAGTGAAAGCAGTTGTGTAACATTAAGGAACATTTACCAATTGCAGCATGGCTGCCTTTTGAGCAAAAACAATCTGCGTATTAGTGAGAACTTTCCAAGGAAATTAATATTGTTTCTAGATGTGTTCACTTAAGTATGAAAGATGACTAGCTTAATGACTCAGGCGCTTGTATTTTCTCACCCCTAAAACCTATTTCTAATTCACTTAGCAGAAGATAACTATATTTTGCATTTTGAAAATGGTTTAGATATTTTAAAATCTCACTGCATTTTGAAAGCAAGAATCAGCAACACACAAAAAGTCAGTTATTCAAAAACATACATATTTTTGAAGTAAACTGTGAAGACAGCCTTTAAAAGACAGACATTTGATCTGGACAGAGACTCTGTCCAGGCTGAATCAATGGGCTGAGGCTAATTGGATGAGGTTCAATAAGCAAAGTGCCAGTCTGCATTTTGGTCACAACAACCCAAGGCAGCGCTGCAAGATGCAGGCAGAATGACTGAAAAGCTGCCCAGAGGAAAAGAACTTGGGGGTGCTGGCTGACAGCTGTCTGAACATGAGCCAGCTGTGCCCAGGGGCCAAGAAGGCCAAGGCCATCCTGGCCTCTCTCAGCAATGGTGTAGCCAGCAAGACCAGGGCAGTGACCATACCTCTGTACTAGGCCCTGATGAGCTCACATTTTGAGTACTGTGTCCCGTTTTGGGCCCGTAAATTCAGGAAGGACATGGAGCTGATGGAGCAAGTCCTGAGGAGGACAATGAAGCTTGGGAAGGGTCTAGAGAGCAAGTCATGTGAGAGAGGCTGAGGGACTGGGGGGTGTTTAGCCAGGAGAAAAGGAGGCTCATGGATGACCTCACTGGTCTTTACAATGAACATCTTGATCTCTCTCCCTTCTCAAAGGAAGCTGTAGAAAACTAGGGATAAGCCTCCTTTCTCAGGAAATCCATGACAGGACAAGAGGAAATGGCTTCAATCTGTGCTAGGAAGGTTGATGTTGGACATCAAAAGAAGCATTGTAACAGGCTGCTGAGGGAAGTGGTGGGATCATTATCTCCAGAAACATCCAAGGGAGGGCTAGATCTGGCACTTATTGTCAAGGTCTAGTTGACAAGGTGCTTCAGTCAAAGTTTGACTCAACCCTCTCAGAGCTCCTTTCTGATCTTAATGATTCTGTAATTTTATAAATTCAGTCTCACTAGTTGAGAAATTATTAAAATAACCTGCAACACCATTACAGTAAAAATCAAAATTCTCATTTTCATCAAAGATGATGGAATGGGGATCTTGATGAAGTCTAGGATAAAACCAAAAATTCTGGATGCAGATGTTATGTTGCCTGAGACACTGCCCTACCATGTGTTTATGTTCCAAAAGTGTTTGAAATATGTGCATACATATTTATATCATCTATATCTATATATCTATATATCTATATATCTATATATCTATATATCTATAGCTATATCATTTGTATCATCTATATAATATATATCTATGTATCTGTCCTCTCCCAGATCCTTGACTTCTTGCAAAGGTGCCCATTATTAAAATATTAGTTGAAAGCAGTTCAAAAGATATGAATGGTGATGACATTGGGACTTTAGGTTACACCCTGCAATGCACTGTGCCAGAAAACAGATGCATACGTTTTTGAATCTTTTATGGGAATTTCCCTGTAGACATGCAAAGTGTGCCTCAGTGTCTCGGTTAACTCAGTTAACCAATGCTTCATCTTTCACTTTGCTGTAGTTTAAGCTATGAACTAAGTAACACACAGATGCTTGCTCACCTTCCCCTGGTAGTCTCGGGGACACAGTCAGAGGAGAGTGGGAGAACTCATGCCTTGAATTAAAGACAGCATAATAAGTAAAGGAAAAAGAAAAATAAGGAATTAATTCAATACTTCCCATGGTCAGGCAGGTGTTCAGCCATCTTCAGGAAATCTGGACTCCACCATATTTGACTTTGACTTGATGACACCATCACTCAGAACTTGTTACAATGCAAAAAGGCTGTGCTATTTGTGTAGAATCACACAAATTCTTGGTGTGGTTTACAATGAATTCAAGAATTAAAACATCATTTTGTGATCTTGCCTATGAAGCTTCCTTCTCTTTTGTACTATTTTACTACAAACTTTCCAGCTTCCGCAAAAATGAAAAGTTTTTATTGTATTTTCTTATTTTGATGTTGACTATTTTAAGCTAATACTTAAAACTCCATGATATTATTCCCAGATATAATTATAATGACTGTGTCTGACAGTAGGGCAGAACATTTTAGCTGCTGGTCATTTGAATTAGGAGAAAAAATTATACCAGTATCTGACAGCAATATTTCTTCTTCTTGTTCTTTTGCTATAATGAAAATCACTTTTTGCTTTAAACATGGTGCGCATAACCAAGATGGTAATGGTTGGAGTAGTGAGAGTACAGGAAAAATATATTCCCTGTTGTGAAGTTAATGCTATCTTATAGTTCAAAGTGAACAGGAAGCAAGCATTACATGGCTTTTAAGTTTAGTCAGCTCTTAGCAAACTGAGAAAATTTCACAGGTCCCACCTAGCAAAAACATTTTTGTGTATACAGAGCAAGCAAATGGAGAAGCTACAAAAAAACTGAAACATATTTGATTTTGCTGTGTTCACTGGATATATGCAAGGTGGTTGGCACTAGCACTCACAAGATATTTGAGAAATCTCAGCAGAGATCAGCTACCTCCAGGCAAATGCAAACTGTGATATAATTTTATAGACTTGTGATTAGGCAAGCACTGAGCACAGTTTGCATCTGCACTGAAAACATATCATGATATTAAGAGAAACAAAGCAACCTAAAACCTACTTGGAGAGGAAAGGAGCACTTTGTGCACAAAATGAGGTGTATGGTATTGCTTTTTCTTTGTCACTTTATCTAGTTTCAGTTCTGTTTCTATTACACAAATAGACTCCCATTAGTTGTACTTCATTATAACTACATTATACTTTCTATGCTTCATTGTGTTTCTTTTAGGCAAAGTGGAAATAGCCTTTTTCAAACCCTGACTAAATTTAATGGTAGGGAGTCTTTGCAGCAGCTTCAGAGGTCACGTAGGATCAGTACCTTGGAAATTTAAATGTGTTCTCTTTTATAGTAGAAATGGAAACTTTTAATTTCAACCTATATTGAATTTATTTGGATTAGTTTTTATTTTTTGGTTTTATCTTATTAAACTAATTACCAGTTAAAAGAGTGCTGGAGAAAAAGCCTTGAAGGCCATCATTACTTGAAGTTCATTATTTTCTTAAGACAATTAGTGGCTAAACTATGCTATACTCTGCAAGATTCTTCCATTATTATTCAGGGATTTAGTCTATGCAGAGTATTTATTTATATTGGTGGCATTAGGATTCTGAATGGTTGTTTCCCATGTGATGAGCTATACTGTCTAACAGTCATCAATGATTGTTGAAAAACAAACGAAATAAAAAAAAAACCCTAGATGTGTAGGATGTGCCTCCTGGCAGCAAATTCAAAAACTCCAAATTTTTTTTAAAGTAGTACAAGTCATTATTCCTATTGTTCAGAGAATCCTTATATCCTTCTGAAAACCAGGGCTTGTTCTTCTTGCTCTGTTGTCCATTCCAACCTACCTGAGCTTCAACACTTCACTGACTAGAGCGAATAAGCAAAAAATATTTGTAAATCTCACAGTGCAAGACAAAATATTTCTCATCCCAAGTGCTGAAATTTTTGACTCTTTAGCCTAGGTGATGCTAAGAAAGAGAGTAGCTTTTGCTGGAAATCTTACATGAACCTTTGAACTGGGTTACTTTAACAGTTTTGTACTTGCAATGCGGTATAAGAAATGTTTTGAAAGATGTGCTCTTTTACCAGCGGCTCTGTTTGCTCATTTGGACAATGGGATTGATAATTGTTTGAAGCTGTTCACTCTGCTCTTTGTTAAAATAAATCTTTGGCCGCCTAGAATCCTTGGCTTATGAAATACCTGCCTTGAATGATGAATTCTTTTTGAAACATCAGCTTGTGATTTGTGTTGAGACATTTCTTGTTACACCTCAGAACACAATGCCTGAAAAGATTGCATTGCTATGTTGGTCCTTACCAGAGATCTGCGTCCTGATAACAGGTCAGCAACCCAGAACAAGCTGAAAAGCAACACTCAAGCAAACTACAGTGTAAATATTCCCTGATGTTATTGTTTTTCAGGTTCTCCATCAAGGAAAACAACACCAATTGTCAGTTAATCAGCTAGTTCTAGGAAAAGATCACAGANTTATATAATGTATTATTTAGTTTATTACTTTTTGAATCAATGTAGTAAAAGCTTTAAATTTACTGTGTTTTTAAATTGTGTTTTTAAATTTAATAAAAATTTAAATTTTTTAATTACTGTATTCACACCAATGCCCAGGTCAGATCAGTGAAGGCTTCTCTTGTGCTTGACTGTTCTCAACACTAATTCCTATTCATACAAAAAAAACTTCAGTGAGAATAAAATCCAAACAACTCCTTAATATGAATCAAGATTTTAATTTGCTTCTAATATCTAAATGATGGATAAATGATTGTCCTGAAGGATGAATATACTAACAACTCTGCCATATAAAAAGTCCAAAATTCATAATTTTATATTTATTATTGAAAAGGTAAGCAGAGGTTTTTATTAGAGGGACAAGTATAAATTACTTAAGGATTCCAAATTAATCTTTAGGTGTATTTATCCTAAGTCTCTGGAAAAATTGTCTTCTTTTTGAAGATTCTCACACTAACTGTGCAGTTAAAGTAGACCACAGTAACTCTGTTGTCTGATATATTGCTATGGTCCAAGCTCTCTGTGGTCTGAACTGAAACTATTTAGACATTGTAGGGAATGTTCCAGGGTAAAGTGAAACTCAGTTCAGTTCCAGGGAAACTGAAACTCCCAGCTCCAGATAAAGAAGAGCTCCCTATACCTGAAGACGTTCAAGGCCAGGCTCTGAGCATCCTCGTCTAGTGGAAGGTGTCCCTGCCCATTGCAGCAGGGCTGGAATGAGATGGGCCATTCCAACCGAAGCTGTTCTATAATTCTGTGAATAGTACTAGCAAACAGGGCTTGTTTTCAGCCAAAAGCCTGTAGATTTTCTACAGGAAAGGCTGCTGAACTATGAAATTTTAGTTATCATTGATTTGAAATGCTTAAGTTAATAAATTTAAAAGTTTCTGAATATATATGCTATGGAGTATCTCTTTAATTTGAAATTTGTACAACGAAGTGAGTATATAAACTTATTCTTCAATTTAAGTACCAAGAACATTACTCTTTGTGTAGTGCACAATGAAACTTACAATTCCTTTACAGCATCTCAATTTAACACTGTTATCTGATTACTTGCATAACAAAATGCAATTTGCAAATTGATATAGAGTTTCCTCCAAATAAAAGTGATCATATGTAGCCCCATGTTTAACTTCATTAATATCAAGACTTTCCTTCTGACTGGTGTGGCGTTTACAAGAAATCTTTTGAGAATGAAGAATTTATTGCTTTGTTAATACAAATTCATTCTGAAAAGAATTCAGAGTTATAAAAGGTTGATTTATTTTTTAAAAAATAGAGAGTTGAAAAGAAAAACATGATCTGTTCTTTGAATAATGAGGTAAAATCTTTCTGGAATTTTTTAATGGGAAATTAATGAAGACACTCTAGGAAAATATGATGCATAAGATGTTAAGGTATTTTGTGATAAGAGGAAGTTGTCTGAAAGTTTACCACCACTTTGATCCACAGATGAAATTTCAAAATCATGAAAAGAATTATGTTTAATTTGTAAGTAGTAGAGCCTCATTGAAGAGAAATGTGCAAAAGATTCTTTTAGGATACAGTAGTATGTTTATGATCCACAGCTTTTTCCCATTCAGTCTTTTAACTGTTGGAAAAAAGGAGGTGTTCCAAGGAGTCTGAGCATTTTTCAATTCATAAATGAACCATAAAAGAAAATAATTTAAATATTTCATGTTTGAAAAATTATACCCATTAATTTTACATTATATTATTGTTAAAATATGGAAAATATTTCTTGCTATTTTAGATATGAGATACTATCACTTTGCAGAGGCAGACTTCTTCTTGATTTAAATCTATTTTGTCATATTTGTTATAAGCATGCAAATTTGCCATAAACTGAGACTTTTTATTTCAACTACTATGAAAAATTAATTTACGTTATTTATTTTTTCTTGTGCCAGTCATGCTTATGCTTCAGAAGTAACTCTGAGGCCTAATATTTACACTACTGTAATCTCCAAGGATTTAAAATTTCTCAATACTATGTATGATGACAACTTTGCTGTTGCTGAAGTACTTTTCCTAACAGACAGTGGAAATCCCTTTATTTAAAACTGCCCATAAATCTTTAAATTTAAACAATAATTTAGTCTGTTTTACCCAGATGCTGGTAAAAACAGAGGATGAACTAACTGGTAGAATGCAAATTTTTTTAATAGAAATTGCATACATTCATATGTCTGGTTTTCAGTGCTCCTTCTAACCTGTTTCTCTGGCAGCTGATGCTGTAATACCCGTTGAAGAATAAAGACATTTTACTTATTCAGGTTTACCTCCTTTTCTTGTGGTTCAAATGCAACAGATTTGAGTGTAAAAACAAGATTACAAATTTGCAGACTTTAAATTAGTGTCCTCGAGTCATAAGACGTAAATTATTTTTGATATTTTGAAAAAAAATATTATCTGGCATAAAGTAATATGTATCTCCCTTAAAAAATGCTTTTAGATGGCTTCAATTCTCAGATATCTTTTCGAATATACTTCTCAGATATCTTTTAGAATATTATCATATTACTGCACCTCAAGCTGGGCAGAACACAGGCAGCTTGAATCATTGTTTTAGTCTTCTTGAGTGTCAAAGAACAGGAGCCCACAAATCCATTAAGTTTTCACTTAGAAGATGTTCATGCAAAAAGCCAATCAAGTATTGCTTTGCAAATCTAGTTCTGTTAACCAGATTATTGTGCAAAAATTTGGGAGGATCTCCACATAAGCCCATACAGTCTCTACTTCAGACCTGATCCTCAGATGAACACACTATTCTCATTCTCCTCTTTTATCTCTCACCATTTTTGTCTGTATTTTCTCTAGACTGCTTCCAGTCTCCTGACTCTGGCTCTCTGCATGTTGTGAAGCCTTATCCCAGAGGCTTTTTTCTGGAGGTTTTAGGTCTGCCACCCTCTATTGTTCTGGATTTCAGTAGACTTATCTTACTACTCCTAGAGGAGCCATGCAGGAACACCCCAAACATGAATCTCCATTGTGAACAAGCCTCCTTTTCAGTTCCATCAGAACAGGGAAGAAGATGAGGATGGAAGCCAGCAGAGCAAAATTTATGTATTATCTGGTTTGTGTGGGCATACTTATCACCAGGAGCGGATGTTTGATGCCTGACAATCGTGAGTGCTCGTGCTGAGCAGAGGTAGGAAGAAATTTTCTCATGCATCTTAATTGGTGATTACTCACCCCGTAACAGATCCTGTCTGGAACACAGGCAAAGCACAACTAATCGTGCCTCCTTGTACTGGCTCATTATCAGCCTTAGGTAGGAGCAGATGATCTGCACTGTCTTGTCCCTATGAGACAGTGGGAAGCAGGCACTGAAATGTTTCCAAAGTGCAGTGTATCAGGCCAAACTGGTCTCCTGTCCCTGTGCTGAGCTATTCCTGGCACTCTAGTGAGCACTATTTAGAGTTGGCATACTGTCATCCTCAGTTACTCAGAGCCAGGAGCCAGTGGTTTTGTGCAGAGTTAAAATAGCTGCCCAAGCATTTATAATGCATGTAGCTGCTCTTTCTACTTATTCTTGGCAGTGAAAAACTTTGAACTGGTTTTCGTCATAACTGTTGTGATGTTAAAAGATTATTATTTCCACAGTACAGATAAATACCATTATTTTAGGCAGAATGACCACAGATGACAAAAATAGCACACAGGATTCAAAAACATTTGAATATCCCATTTAAAATTCTAATGTATTAAAATACATCAAAAGCTGATACAAATTGTTCATCTTATTATATTATCGTATGTTTTCTTGAAATGATTCATGAATCAGGTGTGTTTGAGTTTTTTTAAAGCATCACAAGATCTATACTTATTCTAACATGATTAGATTTAGATATTTCCAGTGTTCCTTAATTCTATCCTTGATAAATTTATGTTCAAACTTCTAGTGACTGGGCTGAAATATATCCCATAAATTTCTGCTTTGAAAAAGAAGAAATAAATCAACATTATAGCAGGAGCATAAACAAGATCTTTTGAAATAAACTTTTTTGTTCTACCTCTTGCTATTGATGTACCAGAATTTGTAACACAATCAGCTGTTTTAAGTGGAACATAAAAAGGATGAAACCATGTCTGGGTTTCCTAAATGGAATTCTTTATGAAAAAGATTTCACAATAAACAAACTGTGTTGTGAAAAAAAATAAGAAATTCTAACACAGGGATATGATAATCTCATACTTAAAATATTTAAAATTAAACAGGGTTTATAGTGTTGGAAGGAGTTTTCCAGAAACCCCTCAAATTAGAAGGTAGCATCATTTACAACAACAATTATGTTTGAATACTTGTTGCTTTCCTCTGAAAGAGTTGCAGAACAGGGATTATTGGGATTTACTTAGACTGTTATATTGAGAACTTGGGGAAAACTAATAATTCCATCTTTCATAAGAAGATAAAATATAATAAACTTTCCCTATTCATCTAGTTCATTTTGGAAGTATTCCTTACACATTTGTGAGGATATTTTATTAAATTTCACATAGCAATAATGGAAATCCAAAAAGACAAAAGAAGACCTTTACACCTTCCTTAAAATTTGCCATTATAAACTTAATGTTGGATATGCCCACTCACAGGCTGGCAACCCTTGCTCTTAAGAACAGCAGCATCCAGAATTTTACTTAGGTAAATTTACTCAGAATTTTACACAGAAAG
>WEIU01019367.1:27252-46302 GCA_013389925.1 Aegithalos caudatus
TTTACAGGAATTGGTAGTTGTTCAAGGCTTTGAAAAATATATTTCAAAAGCTAAATGCAACATAAATTCATATAGTATTAATGCTCTCTAGTTAGTCAGCATGAATTATCCGTAACTGAACACAGTTCTGTTCAAATCTTAATTATACATCTCTCAGTCATAAAATTCCATTTCATGAAAATGTAATTTGCATAATAAATGTGCAAAGGGAATCAAGGAACAAGAATGTGCATACCTGAAGTTTGTAAGTCCCTAATCCTTAGCAAAAAACTAATTAATATTGAAACAATAGCTTCTAGCTATCATATGTTGAATGTTACAAACTATATTCAGGGAATTAAATCTTCTTATTTTATGTACCTTGAAATAAAAGAGCAGGTACATCTGAGGGTAAGAATTAAGAATAAAGCTACTTGAAAAACTTTTCTAATGTAACAAGATCACCTGCTGCTATTTTGGGATTTGATTTATTTTTCTTTAATGGAATAGCATTTTACAGATGAAAGCCAAGTAAAACAGCATGTAATATTTAAGTACTCAAAGCTCTACAGTTTCAGGCATGTTTTCCTAAAGAAAAAAGAAAAGGTTGTACTTTTATTTAGAAGTGCTTTGCTTTCCATTTGACTATTTTGATAATTCCCCTCCATTCTTTGCCTTGTAGATTTATCACTGTACACTGTAGGTTTTACTTAGGGCCTCTCTGAGAGGAGCAGTGAATTAGTTTAATGCAAACTGAAATATCACAAAGCAAAGAATGCAGCTGGAACTCTAGCATCAGTGTGGAAAGGGGTGATACTATAAGACGTCTTGCCATTTTTTTGTCTTTACTAACAGAAGAATGAACTTGCAAATAAAAGTATGAGTTAAAAATGAAGGGAAGTAACAGCTGACTAGAAACCAAAATATTTTTTTGGCATGGGCATGTGCAGAGAAAAGCTGCACTTGGTTGAGCTGTACATGTACTACCAAGGATGTCTTGTGTTTTTAAACCATGGAGTTGAATCATCTCTCAAGTCAAATACATTTGAATATAGATCTGCGTGTGAAAATAGAAAGCTTTTTCAGACTGAAATATACACAGCCAAAGAATTTGGGAAAGGAAATAGAAGAGAAATGGAGAGGATTTAGAATGGAAACACTCACACAACTCTTAGAAAAAGGGATTATGAAGAGATTTGGTAGCAAAAATAAAATAGATTCATCTTCCTTGGACCATTCCATGGAGCATTGATTTCTCTCTTTTGTGAAGATTCCTGTGTATGCTTTACCACATTATCATTATCAGGAGGCTTCCATTACTACGCATGTACTGAAATAATAGAAGAAACCTAGAAGAGTAATGCTGTGCAGAGGAGCAAACATGTCCATTGCCAACATTTTTTTTCCAAAGATTGTAAAAGTAAAACTGAAATTTTTGGCAGTAGCTAATTTTTAGAAGTCTTCCCTTTTAGAAGTTTCAATAAGAAAAACTACCTTTTTTTTTTTTATAAATTTAGAAAGTAGTAATAGATGAGGTACGGAAACTTGCCTTTCCAACCCCACTACTAATGTAGCGCAGTTGTCACAGGAAAGAAAGAACAGGTTATATCCCATCTGTGGCTGTTGGCTAAACTAGTACAAGGACAATGATTAGATCTTAAAGTATGGGAAGTGTCCCTCGGTTAGGGAAAAAAAGTAGAATGAAAGTGACTTCACACTTGCGAGACTCTGGTGCACTTGTAGCACTCCACGGCAAGATTACTTAGTGTAGCAATGCACCTCTGTACACCGACTGGGTGTTTCTATATAAGTAAAAAGTTTCAATTTACTCCTTGACTTATTAGGAAATTCATCTGGAAAGTTCTGTACATGTCACTCTGTAATTGGCTGAGTGCCACGAGAGAAATCCCTGTTGAACCTTTCCTCTGTTCATCAAACCCTGTAAGGTTTCCTATTGGCAGTTTTCAAATAGAACCATCCTCGAACATTGGGTAGAAAAAGGGACAGAACGATAGAACCAATGGCATTCTCTAGGTGTTGTACCAGGTAAAAGATCTCCTTACACTGTGCACAGTTTATATATTTTGTTTCTGTATTATTTTCTTTTATTTATTAAACCCTTTTGATTTACAAGACACTCTAGACCATGCTGTGTCTCGCTATTATTTATAGCCACAAATCTGAACAGGCTGGACCCTGCAGATCTTATGGTATTCACCACCATAATACAGAAACCAAGTTCAGCAGAGCAGCACCAGGCTCCTAAGATATCTGTAGTATATGGTGTACAAGACTGAAAAGTGTATCTTGTTATTGTGAGAATGGAAAAACTGAGGACGGGGGGACATCCACATACTGTGAATAAAAAAATCCACAGATTTATGATGAGAGATTGTAGATAAGACAAAAGCTATACTCTCCTGACAGGTACAAAACAAACACAGGAAACAAGTGACATAAAAAGCATCAAAAGAACATCAAACAAAACAGTATTGTTTTGAGGAGTAGAAGGAATAGGGGAAATATGTAGAGGACCTGTTTAAGCACAGGAACATACTACTAGAGGAAATACTCCTACTCCTGGAGATGGGGCGTATGTCAAGTGGGCAAGATGATGAGCAACCCGTTCTATAACAGGGAAGCTAGTCTTATTCTAAGGAGGCCTTGGACCAGATGATTTCTAAGATCACTTCCAATCTGAGCCATTAATGAACTGAAGATCTAATTTTGACACTTAAAATACTGAAATTATCCATATGGTTATATTAGTAAACTCACCTGCTGAAAAAGTAATTTTATGAAAAATAGTTGTCAGAGAATAAAAATCTGAAGGACATTGTAAAAAAAAAAAATTAAGAAAAAGGTTTTTTTGCAAAAAGAAAAACTATGAATGAGTTATCTTCTGCTTGATTATATATTTTATTAAATTAAATCACACAGAATCACAGAATCGTTTCATTTGGAAAAGACATCTGAGATCATCAGGTCCAACCTTTGGCTTGTCAACAGGACCACAGAACTTAGTGCCAAGTGCTGTCACTTCTTGAACACCTTCAGGGACAGTGACTCCACCACATCCATGGGCAGTCTGTTCCAATGGTTAGATGGTTAACAGCCCTTTCTGTGAAGAAATTCCTCCTGATGTCCAACCTGAACCTCCCCTGGTGCAGCTTGAGGCTATGTCCTCTCAGCCTGTCACTGGTGGTCTGGGAGAAGGGGCCAACGCCTGCCTGGCTACAGCCTCCTCTCTGAGCTGTCTTTGCTTCAGGCTAAAGAACCAGAGTTCCCTCAACTCCCTCTGCTCATGCTGTCACAAAGGAAAATACAATAACATATTGGCACAAGAACGTTATCATTGATTAAAATTTGTTCAGGCTGTCAGGATCTCATGAGCAAAGACATTTTCTATGTTTCATTAGTCTGTGCACATTATCAACTGCTCTGCTTCACTAGATGCAAGCTGATAGTTTTGAGGAGCAATGAAAACCTTTCTCCTGTTATATTATTAATGACACTACAACATTTTTATGGCTGTATCTACAGATAAAATTTCATCAGCAGTGGTTATATAAAGATGCAAAGGCTGGGATTTGTTTTGGTGCCATCATATATGCTTCTAGGAAGATTAAATTAACATTTGTATTTAGTAGCAGTGAGAGGTTGCTTCTTTGTGGTCCTAGGTTTGTGCAGCATACATGCATAAATACCTGTGTTTGACTGGCTTCAGTACTGCCATTCCTGGTTTCCTGGCTGTTTTATAGAAGTTCATGCATTTGTAGAGAGGACAGCTCTAGGAGATCTAAGCAGAATGCTTTTCCCCCTTGGGGTGGGGGGCCAAGTATCAAAAAGGAGTTTAATATGGTCAAGTATTTGTGCTGTAGTAGCGTCTTAAATAAGCCTTTAGTAGAGTGCATGCCATAATAGCCACAACTTATCCTTTCTGTATTTCTTTAGAGTATGCTTAAAAGGTTTATCCATCATGGAACTTCTGTTTCCTAGAACCTTAGCTCTGACTGGTCTCTCTACCATCTCTAAAAGACCAAAAATGTCAGTGCCCTTACTAAATCCCAAACTGTCTCACCACCAAAGATCCAATTTATTTTATTTTCCATGAAAACACGATGTTCTAAATCATGTTTTGTGGCTAACAAAAAGCCGTTACATAAGTAATCTGAATTACTATATGTTACTGAATTACTACATATTACTACTACAGAGGTGCAAAACTGTGAGAAGATAAATTATCAGAACCTCATGATGGCAGAGGGACTGAATGAAGACTTTATCATTTTGGAGCTCTTAGGAAGGACAGAAAGGGGTTTTGAAGGTTTGCTTCTCTTTATTGTTTACCAACTACTATTTACCAAGGAAGAGAAATTTAGAAATTATACAAAAATTGTCATTAAAAAGTACATGCAGTATTGTTTCCTAAAATAGCCACAGCTATTATTCTACTTTATGGTCAGCTTTGAAAAAATACAGTTGAAGGCAGTAGGTAATCTATAAATTCTGCATTCTGCTTTTTGCTTTGTTTTGGTTTGGGGCTTTATATCAGTATTTTTTTTTTTTTATTGTATTGTCTTCCATACAGTATGATGAAAGGTAAGATTTTCTGGCATGGAACTTATTTCTAAAAAATAATATTAAATGTTCATTCACACTAATTTATGATTTTCATCAGGAAAATAAAAATTACATAGCCAACCTAAGCAATATATGGCTTTGACTTCAGTGTTTAGACATCTGTAAAACAAATTTATTTTAATAATGTCTTATGTATTTTAATTTCACTAAATTAAGTAAAGCATATCTTTATTTTTACTTGGCATTCTTTAAAAGGAATTGGGTTTTTTTCAGAAAAACAAGATGAAAGGCCAAGTTTTCACAGTTTGATATTTGCTACTCTCTCTTATTTAATGATGTGCAAATACAATCTTCATTAATTTCATAGAAATTACCTATTTTGTACGTTTCCAAAGAGTACCAAATACTTCACAAAAATGCTGCATTATGTTCTAGTAATTTTGATTGTTCAGTCCTGCATAATATCTTTCTGTTCCATATATGGGGTTTTGTGTTTTTAATTTTGCCTATGATGCCAGAAAATATTGTAGCACAAAATACCAAAAGAATTGTCACTGGGAAAGGTTTGAGGGTTTTTTTGTACTTAAAGAAATATGCTAGTTCATAAACTAGTCAGCTACACTAAGATTCATAGATTGATGTACAAATTGCTCATTTTGTTTCTTTTCATAAAAATGTCCATGTTCTTTTACTAAGGATTGTAACTGCATTCCTCACCACCCCAATAGCTTTCAAGTACTTTTATGGCAGATGAAGATGAACGGACAAATGTTCCAATTCTAGATATTTGTACAACTTGTGAAAGCCATCACACAGATTTGGAGTGAAAGCCAAATATATGCCAAAGGACAACACTGAGAGTTGAAATTTGAGTATTTTGGTAGCTGGTGTTGGTTTGGTTAGTTATAACTGTCACTGTGTTGCACTTATAAAACAGATGAATCCTGAAATAATGCAGAGAATTACTGAAGGATTTTCTCCACAGCTCTAGTAATATCAGTGGTCAGGCTAGTTAGTTAAAAATAGGTTCATATAATGAAGCATTTATCTTGCCATTAAGCTGCAGATACATGTTCTATGCCAGTTCTCTGTCCAAGGTGATGTGGTGCATTAGGGAATCTTGTGTCTTGGAACTTGATGCCACCACAGTTGAATTATTTATGTTTCTCAAAATGGTGTGTATAAACAATTTAATAGTCTTGAAACAACTTTTGTTTATCAGTCTATAAAGAATAAACTCCATGGACAACACTTTTACGTCTTGAATAAATAAAAGTTAAAAATAGCTTAGAGTCTCTTGTCAGTCATTAAGTTATCCCTTTACCTATAAATTTGTTCATATGTTACATGATTTTAATCCCAGCCTACCTTTAATATAGTTTCAGTACATATAAAGAAACCTCACCCATGACAAACACTTCTTTTACTGAGCAACAGTTTTCAAGATAGTGAGCGGGTAATAGCCCTACAAGATCACAGGCACACATATTTAATTTCTAAATTAATTAATTTTAAAACAAACAAACAAACAAACAAACAAATAAATTTTAACACATTTTAAAACTAATCTCACATTAATTGGTATATCTGAAAGTTTTAGAAGATTAAGATTGAGTTCCATGACAAATATATAGAATTTGAGTTTGGACATTAATTAGTAATTTTTTTCCTGATTCTCTTTTTTGTTTTCATGATTTTATCTAGTTTCTTTGTCAGGTTTTCATTCATAGGAAAATGTTGGTTTTTGCTTCTATTTTCTAAGGTAAGAATTATAGGAAAGCCCCCAAAATTTATGAATCCTTTTTCATTTTGAACCAAGATTTTGAAAGTTCATTGCAGTGCATAACTGCATCCCTGAAGAAAGAAATTTATTATTAGGACTTTATTATTATTTCTGATAAGCAATAATAATAAAATGTATTCATTCAGCTAAAGTTTATTCCTTCAGGTCTGATGCTTTTGCTGGATATAGAAAGCCAAATGCTTGTAATTTTAAGAGGAAGTTCTTTTCGATGCTTTTCCTTTGATAGAAACAATGTGCACCAAGCTGCTGCTTGATGCATCAGCTGTAAACCACATTGCATTCCTACTCATTTATGCATCAGTCTCCTGATGTCATTTTATGACACTGTACATAGAAAATTGCATAGATAATTCTTATTTAATTTTAAAATGCCAGTTAGAATAAGCAAGCTCTCATGATAATTTTCTTTCTTTTACAGTTAAACATATTTTGATTATTGTGAAAAGTGAATAGAAACTGCCAGGAATAAGGCGACCATATTGGTTCTAAGGCAGCTTGATCTTTCTGGCAGGTGAATAAAGCAGACAGAAACACACTGCCTTCCAGAAACTTAAATAAGTAGGTTTTGCTTGTATTCATGTTATTTTGCATCTGAAAGCTAAAAGTATATAATTTAATACACTCAGTTATAATTTATTTATGGGAACAAATTTAACAGAAAAGGTGAAAACCTTTTTAGGTGCCAAATATGCCATAGGAATAAATAATTACATTAATTTTTCATAATTTTTTAATGAAATCAGTGAAATCAATGGAAGAATCACACAGTTTGGATACTGCAAAGGAAAGAAAAACACCCCTAATCTATGCTTTAAAGTGCTACTCCAGTGATTCAGCTAAAGGCTAGGAAGGCGATTCAAACTTAGTTTTCTATTGGTTAAAAACTGTCACAGTGTTTCAGTAAATGTGCATTCAGACAAGGCCAGTAGTTACAATATTTACTCATTAGTGCACAAGCCATAATACAACACACCCTTTTTATATTTACATGTGTGTGTGTCTATGGCTTATTTACTGTGATTAAGTGTATTTATATAAGAAGAACACCATAGCCTAGAATGGGAGAGAATATTACAGGTACAAGGCACCTACAAATCTCACCTATCCAACTGCCTGAGTGGTTCTGGGCTGTGCAGACATTGAAGCACATCTTGAGGGATAGCATCCAGAGACATCTAGAAGCCTGGGGGTTCAGCCTGGTCTGATGACCCTCTCAGTAAAAAATGCTTCCCAGTCTTTACGTCTGAAGCCTTCCAGCACAGCTTTGTGTTATTTCCATGTGTTCTGCCACTGGATCTCAAGAAGAGAACCTCAGTGCCTCTTCTTCACATCTTCAGGAGGCTGCACAGAGCAACAAGATTGCTAAACCTCCTTATTTTCAAATTAGACCAAAGCAGAGTGAGTGAGTCAATGAGTGTGTGAATGAGTGCATGAATTAATTAATTAAAAAAGAATCACAGAAAGTATTAAAAGAACATATCACAGGATTTTTGTTTAAAAGTAGGCTTTTTTAAAAAAATCTTTTTTGATATGTTTCTTCTTTTAGGAAATTTATGCTAATGATGCTTCTGTGCACTATTAAATCTTTTTCTTCTACTAAGAGCAGTATTTAAAAGCATCAGTAATAATGGATTGCAGGGCATTAGTATCACTATATTTACATTATGCCTGGTTGGATGATAAATATTTCCATTGTAATAATTTAACATTTTATTTAATTTTTCTTGATCTATTCATAATTGGCTTTCTGCTAGTATAATAACATTATAAGTTACTCATAATAGGCTAACTTACCACTTTTGTTCCTTATCAGAACTGAACTGGGTTCACATGGTTTGTTGCTGGAATCCATTCATATCAGCCAGACTAACAAAACAAACAAACAAACAAACAAAAAGGTGTATATCTTTATGCCCAGCCTTTAATTTGGCAGGTAAATTCTGATATGGGCACAGGCTTAGGGCTCATCACTAGGCAAAAAAAAGAACACAATATCGAAGAAAGTCAATATACTTTTCTGTGTCTACAAATACAGTGGAAATACTTCCTGCAACAAGATGCATAGACTCTTGGCTTGTGAAGGGGAAGAGATGCTTGTAGTTTCTCTGTTTAGAAGAGAGGGTTTAATGCATAGTGTCTAGTGAGTTATGTTGTGGTCACTTGTTTCAACAGCTATTTTCTGAGGAGCTTTTCCTACCAAGTATCTGTTGGTAAGAGTATTCTGCTCATGTTACTTGAAATATTTTACTCTAAAGTACAAGACTATTAAATAGAGATCAGTTTAAAGGTAGGTAATATTACAATTTGGAGACAATTTCTTATCAAATAGTAAAAATTGTTTACATAAATTAAATAGTAAGAAACATAACAGTGATTTTTATTTTAATGTTAAGTAAAGAAGTAGGGACTCATAATTAAAGTCTTCACTATCAATTCACTTAGTTTCATAAACACGGCATGTAACAGAAAGACCAGAATTGCAGCTGGTATTGTTGGAAACTTGGTGAAACTTAATTACTGAGAGACTGAGAAAACAAGCAACTCCCAAGTCTTCACCCATACTTCTCCTCAGCTACCAGACAACTTATCTGATAACAAACTCCAAGTACTAAACAAACATACCAATGAAGCCATGGATTTATCATACCTCTGGGCTTACAATTAATCCTGAGATCCATTACATGGGATGCTTCTTAATCTCCTGGACAAGACATCATTTCCGGAGTTCTTTAACAAGGTAGCCCAAGAAAACTGAAAATTTGCCTTTAGCATACTCCACTCTGTTGGAGCTCATGTCTAGATAAGTTTTTTTTTTTTCTGTGGAGGTAGATATTCTGGCCAAGAAAAGCTGATCTTTTTAGATTAGACCACTTTGTCAGAGGTGATCTGTTCTTGCACCTCCATGTGTGTGTTGCCAGTTTGTGGACTGTGTTCTTGAATCCATGTTGGATTTTTTGATTCCTCCTAGTTGCAGCCTGTTATTTTAGTTTTACTTTTATTACAAAGTTATGTAAAAGAGGCAGATAAAAAGTATTCCACTTCCCAGATGAAATTGGATAGTTTTGCAATATATTTGTGTGCAAATAAAACAGAATCATTTGTATTTTACCTTCAAATCAAGTGGGTTTGTAGCAACAAGTATGTGAGGCAAAAAGGGTATGTTTCTCAAACACATTTCTCATACAGAGCTGTTTGTTATTTTGAAGCAAACTCAAGACATTTCCATTTCTTGTGTCAACTTTCCCATTTCCAAGCTGTTTGTAGGTAAAGCATCCACTTTAAATGAACAAAGAATTCAATGTCAAAAGCAGTAAAGGTATCCTTATAAGAATAAACAGAGTGTTTTGGGGACATGCTGTTTCAGTTAACAGATAGGTTATAAAAGTAAGAAAAATTATTTAGATCTGGAACCAAACCATCTCCTTCAATTTAAAAAGGATTCAGTCCATTAATATTATCAAATCTTTCTCTTTATCAGGGAGTAAAGCTTTGAAAATATTTGGTAGGTTTATATTCTTTCTCTGACGACCTGGTTTACATTGTGTACACATAACAATAAACCAACTTATTTGGGAAGTTCTTTGACCTCATGTGGAAATCTCTATGCAATTCAGTTGTCTACTACCCCCTTCAATAGACTAAAAAGTATTCAATATAACTTCCTTGAATGTAAAATCAGGGGCAGTGGTTCCTTCAATTCATCTCAAAGGAAATAATCTGGCTTTACCTTCCTTTCACAGTGGATCAAATGGTGTTTAAGATAAGCCATTCTATTAAGACCATCAGTTTAGATCTGTACTGGTGAGGCAGCTCCCTGCAGGCAGATGTCAAGGGTCATGTGCTTAATACATGCACCTAGACCTGAAGCTTTTGCTTGTCCCCAGTTTTTCTCATCTCTTTCTTATTGTGGGTATTTTTGTGAGTGAGGGGTGGGGAAGGAGAAGCATTTAACCATTTAGGGGAAGGCACTCCAGAAGCTTTTTTAGAACAGTGACTCTGATTAGGCTGGAAAATAGTTTGACATTTCAGACTGTATGGTCAGTGCTATTGCACAGCCAGTCTGTCGTGCACAAGGAGGTTCTGCACAGGGCCAGCAAGCCTCAGCACTGCTGCATCATAAAGGCATCATCTGTGCTGTCCTTCTGAAGAAAAAGATAGGATCCTTCTGTGAACCTCATGACAGGATTCTAAGTCAGAATCTGATACAACAGACCTATAGTTTGACCCAGAAAGTAAAAAAAGAAAATCTGAAATATGCCAGTTTGGAATGACAATGGCAGGACCATTATCAGTGTGTTGTAATTTAGCATTGACGTGAGGTTTTTTCCCTCTGCAAGGAAGTTATAGCAAATGTTGACAGCTTGGTTGACCAATTAAAAAGTTAGTTAGCCTCTGGAAACTCCCAGGCTTAAAATCAGCCCAGGAAGGCTGGGGAGCTCTTTTCCTTCTGGCCATTGGAACAGGAATCATTGAGCTGGATTGTCTGGCCAGGCCCTGCTGCTCCCTTCCCTCCTGTGGGGGTGGGTGGGTAGAGCCGGCTGGAGGCCTGACAAGGCTCCACCAGCTTCTGGTGGGGAAAAAGAAGGAGGCTGCAGCTCAGGTCCCCATGGAGCTGGCCCTGGCTGGGCCAAGCCCTGGTCCCTGGTTGCTGGTGTTGATGGCCCAGGGGAGGATGGGATTCCTCCTATCCCCTTCACAGGCCCCAAGAAACAACCTTGAGTCTGGGTCCATGGATGGGACCAGGGCTGGGGAAAAGACAACTTATCAGTATTTACAAGCATGTTTCACCCCCTCCATCATTGACCTTGAAACTTTACACTCTGAACCAGCAGCTGAGGGAGAGAGGACCTAGGCCAGACTTAACTCTTTCTTAGCACAAAATGAAGCTTTCAAAACTGCAATTCTTTCCCTGAGTGAGAGAGGAAGGACAGTGAATTAAGACATAAAGAGACAATATGGTACAGAGTCAGCAAAAGTATAATCTGATAAAGATTATTAGAAGAAGGGATTGAGGAAGTGGACATTTTTGACTGGACTTCTCTGGATGTAAACCATGGAAACTGGACTAAATTATTCCTTTAAACTGTGGAAAGATATGCATTTGGGGAGGTGATTGTTTAACTATGTGTGGATTTTTTGAGCAAAGGTTTGTGGTGAACAAGTGAAATTGATTTTATGAGATGCTTGGACAGAGATAGGGATGAGGAGTCTTCTGTATGCAGCTAAGAAGTGAAAAAATATCTCTGTTCCCTGAGATGAAAAATCCTTTGCCTTTGAAATGTTTCACTTTTAAAAAGTGACACCCCTAGCTTGCAGAGTGTTTTGAGAACGTGACCCATAAGCAGCTTGGGAAATTGCTAATGGGAGGGGTCATGGAAGCAGGGTTACCAGGTGGCTGGTTTTTTTGTGATAGTGAAAACCCCACAAAAAAACTGTTCTAAGTAGTCAGTGGGATCCATGGGACACTAAGAGAGACTCCTCTCCCAAAGTGATGGAAGATTATGTTTAAATGGTGAAACTAACTCAAAATCACAAGTTGTCTATGTTGTTTGTAGAAAGTGAACATTAGTGTGGGGAATGAAGAGTGTTTTTTGAAGTTTCATTTTCATTTTTCTTTTTCTCCTTTTAGTGTGTGTGAATAAACTATCTTTTGTAACTTTTAAGTTTAAGTTAGTTTTATAACTTTAATGAGTGTTGCCATCACGCAGTGTAATGTATTTGTGCGATATTTAAGACGCTGTTAAAACTGATGGGTTGCATGTGGATTGTTGCAATCAGTTTGTGAAGAAGCAACATAGTAAGACAAAACCCATGTATAACTAGAATATTAAACATTTGCATAACGAATCATTTATTAGGCACTTTTTGAAAAGTATGCAATATGTAAAGAATACTATGAACACTTAAATCGCATGATACGAAGAGATGGTTTGGAAGGAATTTAGCACTTAAAATAATTACACATATATTTTTATATTATATTACACCTTTTTAATTTCTATTTTTCATTTCAAAGTTAGTTATTCACAATATTCAAGACTGATCAAATCATCAAATATAAGTTTTTCCTTAGCCAAAAATGTCTGGGAATTGAGAAAATAAATATATTTGTTGATTTCAGCTTCACTTGGTTAAGTTCACATTCAGTTTATAAAAATACCCCAAGAACATATTGAAATTTAGTTGAACTAAGAATAAAAACCTCAGGACGATACTTTAAAAAGATATAATTGCATGTATTACCATTAAATTCCTTTTAGTGTCACAGACTGATAAAAGGGCTAAATCTCCTACTTTCTCAATATTCGAGTTGTTTAAAACTAAACATCTTTGCCACACTTTAGAACAAAAATATGTTAAAGTTTCATTCAAGTAAAAAAAATCTCAAATTATAACATCTCTCAGAGATCAATGTGGTTAGATGCAACAGTTCTAATTTTTTTTCCTGGTTTTAGGTAATTTATGAACCAATATTTTTCTGACATTAATTAACATTAGGTCATTCCTGTAATAATTTTTTGCTATGCTTAGCTGAACGTTTTCATCAATTTTAATGAAGAATGTCAATTTTGAAATGGGTTAAAATAAATTATTGCAAAAATATTTTTCACACTTTTAAAAGGAAGAAGTAAAACTGATAATGCATTCTATGGAGTTAAAGTAAACCAGAATGTATTGCCAAAAGTCCTAATTACTCCATATATGAGGGCTGATTACAATTTTTTAGATGAAGTTGACAGAAAGGCTTTTAAAAAGAAAAGAAAAGAAAAACTGTCTATCAGTATTGCTTCCTTTGCAGCTTCTTCCTCATTATTTTAAAAAATAGGACTTTAAAATTATTATTATCTTCTTTCCCTTGGTTTGGCTAAATAAAATGAATCAGCATGACACAAATTTTCCTTTTGGGGAAAATTGTCTTCTCATTCCTGTAGAGGTCTCTTATACTACACAGGAATGTCTATTTATCTGGCACTATGATTGTCCATTTATTATTTCTCTATATTAAGTGGGGTATTGTAGCCACAGATCATATTGTCTGTCACTCTTTCCAGACTGCTGACACTTGTCCTTTCAGAGGTCTTTCACACCTGCCTGGCTCTGGGACAGCAGGGCAGAATTTGAACCAACATTCTCTCTCAATGCCTGGTGGGGATGTGGATGTGTTTGGTGGGAAGTGCTGTGAGCAGCGCTGCCAACCTCTGGTGCTGAGCCCTGGGAATGCACACACACCAGTGAAGCTGGCAGGGATGAGGTAAGCATGAGAAAGAGCTGACAAAACCCAAATGTTTGCTACTGGCCTAGCATAAGGAAGGAAGAAAACCCAGCATCTCCCAACAGCAAGCATGGAAAAAGGTGTGTATTTTGGAATTAGGACTGATGTGGAGAAAGATCATTATGTCCTTTCAGAGTGGGTGGTGTATGCCAGGACACACTCTGAGCCAAAGCCTCTCTCCCTGGTGCAGGTGGCAATATCCAGGTGCTGGACAGGCAGGTGGGAGGTGGCATGTGTGTCCAGACCAGCCATGGGGGAATCCTTGCTTAGCAGAAATGCAGGTTGGCAGAAAAGCCACTGTCATCCTAGAGGTCCATATGGGAACAGCTTGAGTCATTAGTCAGAGGGCACAACATGTTGCTAATTACTGTGTCATAGAGAGACATTTGTTCACTATATAAAAATAGGAGGCTAACTTTTCTTCCTTCTGAGAGCTTCAGCAGTAACTTTGTGGATTAATTAATGAAAAAGGTGAACCAAATAATCACCAAACCTAGCCATTTGAAAAGCTCCACCGAGTATTATTTTCAGTTCCTTGGCTGTTACATTGTTCTTCTTTCAAATTCGGTAAAATAGTGTTTGAATGTGTGAATAAAAGCCCTGAGTAGGTTTTATCTTCTTAGTGTCTCTAAAAATTGGTTACTTGTGTTAAAGTGATTTTCCTCACTTTCGATTCCAAAGGGTTTTTCTAGTTTCTAAAAATCTATGCATTTTCTGCAAAACCAGATCTCTTACTTCGTCCTTTCCAAATAGCTTAGAAACTGTTGAATATCTCTTGATCAGGTAAATATTTTAACGTTTAGACTTTTTTATTTTCCAGCAAACAAATTAAAAATTCTTCTATTGCAATTTGGTTTACATCTTACTTTATTTATCTGAGTCTTAGATGCTCAGATACTGCTGTTTAAACACAGAAGGACATATATAGCTCTTTTACTTAAAATGATTTTACTTTTCATTTCATCATTGAAGTATTGAGTGGGCAGAAACATATACTAGTATGAGAATTTCGTACCAAATCAAGTAAGTTAATGAGATTTATCTGCCTTACATAATAGAACTTAAGAAACATTTGCTGAACACTGGGGGACAAAATACTTTTGTGATGTAAACTGGTGAGATCAATTTATTGAAATGCCAAGAAATGCCAGCTGATGAGCAGGCATAGAAAGCTCTCATGTCAAGTGCTAGAAAAAGAAAATAAATGCACTTTGGTTAAAGAAGGATGATATAAGGGGAAGAAAATGCCTTATATAGAATAAAAATATGATGAAAATATTTTCAAATATCTTCTCAAGCTTTCAGTATAAATATTTGTAATTTGTAATATTAGTTTTAGTAGTGTTAATTTCACATGGTTTTCATCACCCTTAAGTACCATTCACTTTACCCGCGTAGCAGCAGCTCTTAGCACGTCTTCCTGCTGAAATTTTTTATTGTTAAAAATATTCATCATGAATTTTCAGATAAATTTGAAGCTCTGCCATACAGCTGAGAGTCCCAGATTCTATTGATCTATTTTTTCCATAGAAACCTATTTTTCCAAGACTAAAATATTTTAATTTCTGTTTAATGGGTACTATAAGAATGTGTTTTGATCCAGTAACTGTGAGCCTTCTGATGAGTTTTAGTTTTGAAACCTAGCAATCAGTTACAGCAAGAGGGTTTATGGAGCTGAGGCTTTCATGTTTGCACATGCTTAGCGACACATGATAAGATTCATTAATGACAGCATGTTTTCAACATAACATATGAACTATCTTTAAAAAATACTTTTATGAAAGCAGTATATTAACTATTCTTGCTCGGCAGCATTGCTTGCTTCCCTAAGTGCTGGTTGATCAGATGGTACATCCCTTTACCTACTACACAGATGCCTATTAATTATTCTAGTCTATTTTAGTGGGGAATGTTTGTTAGGGAAAAAAAAAATCTAGAAAATACAAAAGAACCTTCAGAGTAGGCTGGTCATGTACTGCTTTTTTGAGAGCTGAGCAACAAAACTATATTTTTATGTGAATTGAAGTACAGACTTGTTATAATTGCAATAACCATAGAGCAAATTAAGTAAAAATCTTTACTTCCTTAAATGTTTATTTCTCACCTGATTGTGATCTGTTGGTAAATCTGATTATGAGGCAGACAGAGAAAAGATATTTTCTGAGGATGTCCTACTAGAATGACAGAAGATTCTTGCCTTACAAACACAGAATGATGTTCACAGGAATCACAAGATCAATTAAAAATTACTTTATATTAGTAGGACATCTGTTCAGAAAGATTCTACAAGCCTTTGAGTCTATAAGGCACACTTTCCAATGGAGTGTGTAGTCTTTAATTATTGATTAATTCTTCACAGGGCCTCTGAGGAATCATACTTAGGTAATGTGTCTGTGAAGACGGCCCATATGTCTGACATGCTGCAAAGGAAGAGGGAGAAAGAAACAGTAATGAAAACTGTTATTAGTGTTAGTGGAGATGCTAACAAGATTTAGGCAGTGATCATACTGCAATACAAATATCTCTGTAGCTCACAAAATCATAGAATGGATTGGTTTGAAACCATTAAATTCATCTAGTTCCAAACCCCCATCATGGCCATGGATGCCACCCACTAGAACCTTGTTTCCCCATCCAGCCAAAGGACACCGTTTGCCACCAGGCTCCACTCAAATCCAGCCATCCAATTTCTTTCTCACAGAATAGCCCACCCTGCATATGCAGTTTGGAGATGAATCTTGTCATATGGGAATGTGTTTAAGGACTTAGAGAAGTTTAAGTAGATGACATCTGTCAACTTGTTTAGACCCTGCATGCTGTAAGGCCACCAGGTTGGTCAGAAAAAGTTTACTTTTGCTGAAACCATGTGTCAGACCTCCTTGTCTTGCACAGGCCTGAGGATCTGCCTCGTGTCCTACCAGGCTCACTGGTCTGAAGTGCCCTGGGTTTTTCTTTCTACCTTTTAAAAAATTGCAGTCACGTTTCCCTTCAGTTTGTTTCTGGTGTTTTGTTGTTTGTTTTTGTTTTGGGTTTTGTTTTGTTTTATTTTGTTTTATTTTGTTTTTGTAATTTCACCTTGTGTGGATATTAGAAAATTTGGAAATGGATAATGAAGACATACAAAATTAAAAATTCTGAAATAAAAAAATAAAAATATAGTCTTATTAGTGGACTGCTGAACCATGTTATGAGCTCAGTGTAGTAGTAATTTTTTAATAAAAACTATCATAATGCTAACATTTTCAATCTGCAATAAATTTTAATGTATTTGTATTTTTTAAAAATTATAAAAATATCCAAAGCTTCATTAAATCTCTAAGTTACCAGAAATAAATAAAGAATTCTAAAATTAATTTTCATAATAATGGTTTGTCTTAAATTTTCCTGGACAAAATAACAGTTATAAAAGAGTTATAAGAATTTTAGTATCAAGTATTGTGTGACTCCAAATACATTTTTCCTGTCTACTCCTAGTGATCTCATGGCATCAGTTCAGCAAGTGGTCTAATTGCATAACCTGTGAGGGATCAAAAAAATGCATTGTAATACAAGTTTTAACATGTCAACTATCTCAGATTGTGGAAAGTTAACATCAGTAGCATAAATTCTTACACACTTTTGACACTTAGAATGACAAGGAGAAAATGATGGCACAAGACATATTATTTCTTTCATAAATCCATCACTTTGAAAATCAAAAATGTGAATTATCCTTCAGAGATATTTCTTAAAAAAGATTTCTCTTTTTTTCACATGTTAACTGAATGCTTCTAACTTTGTCCTTTTCTCTCTCGGTGGATGTGACTTTCAATGTAAAGCAGTTTTGCTAGGTGAGTATTTTTATTATGAAATTTAGTTCATTGTATAGATGACTAAATATTTTCCAGAGATCAATGCTTAATCTCTTATTTATGAAAATTAATATTCCAGCATAAATTTTTCTTTTTTTACAAGATTCCAAAATACTCTCTCTTCAGTGTTTGTCCAAATGGGGGAAAAAATAGTTCAGCTTGAAGAGGACGCAATCAGTTTCTCTTAAATTGAATTAGAATAATTTTCCCTTTCTAAAATGTACCATTAATTTATCTCTTCTTCAGATGCTTGCAAAGTTTAGCTGTCTGAGTTTGACTCTCTGACTAATTTCCACTCTATGACTCAAAAGTGTCACTTCTGAGAAATCTTGTATCTATTAAAATATTGCTTCTGCAGAGACATGTAACTGTGTTAATACAAAGTTCCTCACGAAGACAAAAATGTGAAGAAAAAAAACAAGGACAAGGGCTTTTCAGTGTTTATAACTTTTTCACTGTTAATGTTTCTGAGAATGTAGCAAATGTCTTTTGAAGGATCCAGTTCCTGTTGCTTTCTAAAAGTATGCTCTAGCTATGGATAGTCTGATAATTCAGGATATGACACTTACAAAGTGTTACTCTAAAACATCCTCCTACAGCGCACACTAAAAGTCTTGGGGTCACTCACCACTCCTGGAGACTATTTTTTGTGTCACCACTCATTATGGCACTTCACAATATGACTGTTGCTGGAGTTTCCTCCTGCTGCTTAGGAGTTTAATCTGATTTTCATTACTCTGTGACTCTCCTGCTTTTTCTTCGATTATTTTTAACCTTGTTAGGCTTTAGCTTTTCTTTTTCCACTTTGAGACAAATAAATCTTATCAAATACTTGAACCATATTTTGTTTGTGCAAAAGAGAAAAAGAGCATGTATGAAGATAGGGTGACTAAAGATAGTATCTTGTGAACTCTTTATATAAAAGATAGAACAAAAATTGTCTTTTACAGCCACTCCAAAATGCAAGTTAATTTTTTTTCATGCATGTCATGATACTAATTTGTCAAATTTCTCTGTACAACAAAGACTGTAAGACTTCTGTAACAATGATTTTAAATGCTTCAGTTTGGACGGGGTCTTCCAAAGACCAAGGCAAAATGATTACTTCAAATAACTGGCCATTTCTCTAGTTACTCAGATATATAATTGGGAGTAATTCTGAATGTTTTTATCATTTTTCAGATGAATCACAAACAAATGCAAATTTTTCTTCAGTATTAATGTCACATGAAAATATTACTTTGGTAACTGAAATCATTATAAAACCAAAGACAATGTTATGAAGTGGGTATTCAGAACAATCCTGCCTAATTAACATTCTGCTTATTCGCAAAGATAACACATAATTAGGGTTCTTTGCATGAAAAAAAAGCAAGTCAGATGTTGGCTTATCAAAATGTTTAAATGAATATTTACTTAGCAATATTGAACTCTAAGACATACTATTAAGAGTTGTGAGGAAGAACACTCATGAAAAACACTGTTCACTACTACATGTTTCTCTGCTTATGCTGTATGTTAATTGGGGATTTATTTTGTGACTTATTTCTGGAAAACCA
>WEIU01019368.1:2349-13503 GCA_013389925.1 Aegithalos caudatus
ATCCAGATCTGATTAGTTTATCCATCTTGAAGGTTCCCAAGCGGTCACAGCCACATCATTTCTCAAAACACTGTTTTTTTCAGCAATGTGCTCTCCTCCATTCTTTGTTCTGAAATACAGTTTTCAGTGTACTATAGGGCATTGTAGAATAGCAGCCTTTCATTCTTCTGTAGTAATGAGCAGATGCCAGGATTGTTTAAATGTAAGAAACTTAGAAAATGCTTAAAATCTCTGGGTTTAGTGCATATGTTATTCCTTAATAACATCTTTTAAGTATATAATTATCATTCTTTTTAGCATTTCCAAATATATCATTATCTTTCTTTGTAGCATTTCCAAATACCAATCACTAAGAAATAAAATATTTTCTGTCTCTGGCAACTTGTCCCAAAACAAAGACAGTAAATTTTACAATATGCTTTAAAATCCTATTTGTATCTCCTTGCAAAGGCTACATTTGCAAGTAACTCAAATCAAGTCCACGGAAATGTATATATGCAGTTTAATTTTTACAATGCTGGAGTTTACATGTTATGTATATGTGTATATATACATGCACACATATATATAACACATGTATATACATGTATATGTATGATTTTTTTAAAATCAATATTTTCTTATTATTTAATGTCATAATTGGTTTTGCTGCTTTTCATGTTTTACAGATCAGATTCTATCATGTCATATATAAGCACGTAAAAATGAAATTATTTTTATTTCTAAACTTGCAGTCAGGTTGGAAGCACAGATGATTCGTGATATAGACAATACAAGTCTGTGTTTGATAGGCAGCTTCTCTTGTCTTTCTCTTGTGTATGTCTTTAAGCTAGTTTAGTTATTAGATGATTTTTCTTCCTTATCTAACTTGTGATAATTTTTAATACTGTTCAAAGATGCTTGCCACATTGAGGTGCACAATTAACTATCCAGTCTAATTTGCAAAATTAGCCTGCCATTCTAGGCTGTGAGAACTACCATTATATTTTATTATGTAAAGTCTACTGATTTTCATTCCTTTATAATCTTCTTTCCTCTTGATCCTTTTCTACTTTTAGCAGTCTGAATGTCTGAAGATATTTCCAACGAATGCTGTTCAGTGGTCATGGCAAACCTTCAATTAACAGATTTGATGCAGCGTATATCATTATCCCATTATCCAGTCATCCTTTTCTTCATTGTCTTTTAAGGTTATTTTATGTTGAGAAATATTCTTTTCTCTATTAGCATTCTTTAAGGTGTCTTTTCAGTGTCATCAGTTACACAGTACCACCTGGCACTGTGACTCTCCTATTCAGAATTATAGGCAGTTCTCTTAAATAAAAAACAAAACATTTAAATAAAGGAAACAACACAAGCCAATGTCAAAGACCTCTCTAAAAGCTGGTCTCCCTTTTATTCTCTTTATAAAATTTCTATACAAAGTGATCACTTTAAGATACAAGATCAATTGTGACACACAATGAAATGCAACAAGATACTTGTTACTATTTTAAAATATTAAGCACTTGCAATTAATAGTAAAATATCTTTATTTTAAAAAGACATAGCATACTGTAGTCTTCTTTTCCACCTCTTCCAAGCAGGTAGCCCACCTTTCATTGTGGACAAACTTTACTGTTAAAAATAGTGTATTTTTCCATATACGTGTCATCAAGAACCATCCCACGTCTTTGAAGGTGCCTTACAGGGAAGGCATGAAAGATGGATCTAGGGAAGAGTAATGGACAGGTTTTATGAGTGGCTATTTGCCCGTACCATGAACTGAGGTCTATGACATTAGCTTGTCACAGCTTCATCCATCTGGTTTTGGCATTACTAATTAGGAGTAATGACATTTTTAAGTTGTCAGAAATTAGCTTAGCACAATTGGGGTTTTTTGGCTCTTAAATGTCTTCCTCAAGATTTTCTTTTCTGCTCACACATTCCTGAAATGCAGCTGTTTACTGAAATGGCTCTTATGCATATTTAACTTGGTGCTGGTTTTTTGGGGTGGTTTATGTTCGTTTGTTTGGGGTTTTTTTTTCCATGTAAAAATCATGGTGTTATTAAAAAAATCCAAATAATCAATGATAGAAAGTAATTTTGAAGATTCTGGCAAAGCTGAGTGTTAATCCTCGTGCCCTAGGCATTTAGTAGTGTGTTTCTTTGTGGTCTTCATAAACTTACGGGATGGGTAATTCTTCGTTTCTCAAAATGGTGTTATGCTTTTTTTCCCCTATGTTTCCCATAGGATATATACTTTTCCACTTGAGGATTTCTTTCAGAGTGGAAGCATCATTGGAGATAATAGGGAGAACCTGTGTCGGCTAAGTCCATATATAAATGAAAGTACATTGAAAGTAACCCTGCATTATAATATTAATTATTGCCAAGAATATAATTTTAGCTGTTAAAACTGAGTGCCAGTTTCCTGGCAAGGTTTTGCTCTTGTTCCTTTCTGCTGAAGAAAAGACAAGTGGGAGAGAAAAATACATGACAAGATTCTTAAAGTGCTTGTTCACATAATTGTGCCATCTCTCTCTAATAACTTGCTTTTTCCTAATAGCTTACTCAGGTAAGTTACCAGAGGCTAAATGAAATCACAATGAAGCACCTAGCAGATGTCACATATGCTTAAAAATATCAGGCTTTTTGAATTTTGCACCTTCTTGCAAACATATAACTTGCCTTAGATTAGAGAGCCATGAAAATTCCTCAAGTTTTGTGGTATAATTAATGAACACTTATTCAGTTTTTAAAAAGCAGATTGAAAGCATCAGTAGTTTCCCTAAGAAGAAATGTCAATGAAAACCAGCAGAAACATATTTTCAAAATTAAATACTTATACCTATTATTTTGTGTGCTAATAGGCACTTTCTCCCTCAGTAATTTCTTTGTCAATGAAAACAATTACAGATTTAAATATAAATTGATATTTTATTTTAAATAAGTCAAGAAATTCACAGATAAATTTCCTACTACAGCCTTATAGTCAACCCCTGGAGTGTATTCACCACTTTATTTTAAAATTATACCACATGAATACATAGATACAAAAAAAAGAGCTTTATTTACAAGTTTATTCACAGAGCAACTCTGCTGGTTTCCTTAACTTAAGGCATAATGATAAAAATGAGCCAAAAATTAACTACTGAACACTTATTGGAGGATGAACAATGAACATTCCTGTGTCAATAGGATGCTGAGTTTCCTTTGCCTATTGCTGTAACTATCAGGTTAGAGAGATTACTCTTGCTTGTGTTGAAAAGTATGCCTGATAACATATATTGTTTTTCAGAAGCCCCTGAATCGGTGGACTTCATGCAAAGTATGGAGAAATTGCCACTGTGGTGATGTTTAGAAATCATGGATATTACCACAAATGCATAATTAGAAGCTATTCATATTATCCTTATAAGGCAGGTAAGTAGTTTGTCTTGCCATTTTAACTTGTCAAAAATTGTAACTTGTCAATAGCTGTTTAAGGTTCCAAAAACTCGCTTGACAAGACTTTTGAAAGGGCTTAGAGTTCATGTAGTCAGAGTTATATGCACAGATAAATACCAAAGAGACATTCTCAAGAGGTCAAAACAACAACAAAAGAAAACCAGCTTTGCGGCAACCCCAGAAAACCTGAGAATTTTGGTAAAAGGTTTAGAGCAGCATTCAATTGACATAAAACACTTCTCAAAGGGTTAATTTAGCCTATTCGACTTGGTAAATTCTATGCCTGTTCAATTTTAAGTTACTCAAAAATTCTGAGAAGGGGGAATTAGAAGAAGCAGAAAGAAAAAAAGTACAGAGAAGATACAGGAAAAGAAGGAGCACGATGCTTTCCAAAGTTTGGGTTTGCTCATCAAAACAAGGTAAAAGCACAAAATCACATCAAAAACCGAAGTCACTTTCCAATTTTGAAATTAAAAGTCTGAATTCTGTCCAGAGAAGCAAAGTAGGATTAACAATGAGGGAAGAATATGACCAACAATGGATTCTACTTCATCTAGATTTAAAACCTCTGGCAATATTAGCCCTAAGGATAAAAGATGCATTTGCAACATATTCTTTTAATTTAATTTTTTTTATTACCCTTCTGCCCTTCCGGTTACTCCCTTCTCCTTCAAACCAACAGAAATCTGTCAATACAAGTAGCTGCAAGGAGATCAAGCCTACAAAATTTTGGTCTAAATGTTATTTTCTGACAACATCACAAAGCAATGGAAGCTTCACCCCACTTCACACCCAACTGGAATGTTGCCACAATTGGGACTGCAATTACCAGTTTTTAAACTTATTGTTTTCTGTAGAAACAGTTTTAAAACTACAATACAGCAGACCTAAAACTTTCTGGATGAGACAGATGGTTTCTTCACATTTTGCTTGTTGGGAACCATTTGCAGTTCTGGCAACTCAGTGGTTACAGAAGTCTGGAGGAAAAATGTCAGATTTCCATTAAAAAGTGCTTACTTTTGGTGTCTATGTATGTTAGATATGTATATTTGTATTTAGCCATTTGAATTCTCTAGCTTATCTTTTTGGGGGGAGCACTGTTGGAATATCCCATGGCTTCCAATGGGATACACTTAACTGAAGTATAATCCTGACTTTAAAAAGAAAAAAAAAAAGTTGTCTGTCACATACTTTGAGAGGTGTTCCCTTCCATAATAACAGCCGTCTCAAGATAAGCCTGTTTCACTATTAAAAAAAATAAATCTGCATCCTTCTTTAAATATTTTTTTTTTAATTATAAGTGTATGATACCAGGTTAGAGATGGAGCTGCCATTTGGAAGTATACTACAGTGACATTGAAACATTGTGGCATCTAAATGTTGCCCCTGAGAACAAGTCTTATATAGTTTGGTGCATCCATGCAACTCTACATTTAAAATGAGCTAATTTAATGTATGTTTAGGGCTTTTATCCTTGTCCTCCACTCCCTACAGTAATGTGTGTCAGTGTACAGAGGGAAATGAGGGTAGAAAGGGAGCTTGCAAGAAGGCTCTTCAAAATATGAGAACTGAGGCCTGAAGGATGACATCTGAAGTAACTTTGGTTAATCAAGCTGCTGGGGTGTGAAGCAGGAAGCATGAATGTGCTCCCTTCATGCAAAATATCATCACATGCATCCTTTCCAGAATGTACAATACTCTCTCGATGAGCAGCAGGGAGGGAGGTGTAATTTATGTAATCTAAATAGGTATTTGACAATCTGGCATTGTTTCACTTCATTGACAGCATTTATCTTTGAAACATGGGATAATAAACTCTGCCCACTGCATTGAATGAGGACAGAGATGTACTCAGTCAAGAAGTGTCATGTTTTTAGAGTGAAATTATACAAATGCTGGGGTTGGTTAATGCTCCTTCCTGATTTAACTATTTGTTTTCTTTTTATGTATTTATATCTTTCTATAAAAAGAAGTGTCAAAACAGAGTGGATGCTTTTATGTAATTGTCCCCCTGGACTACTTTATACAGAAGGGCTGCTGAATTATAAGGAAAGTTTGGTTTAAATGCAAATGATTTGCCAACATTAAAGATTCAGTGCTTTCTGCAAGGCTGCTGTAGGGAGGCCTCAGAGGCAAAGAATGCCACTAAGCCAGTCTTTTAAATTTTGTCACTTCTTTAAGAAGCAAACATCTCACTTTTCTGCTGGTTTTGTTTGTCTGTTTTGGGGTTTTTGGCAGGTTTTCAGTGCTTGGTGGGACCATTTCTTCCTCCCTGCAGTGCAGCAGAGATGTAGAACTGCAGTGCCAACACCAACTTTGTACAGCCAACCAAGCAGAAGCAGAGACATTGACACCAGAGGTCCAGAGCTGCCCCAAACAAGGTCAGCACCCTGCATCTGTCACCAGAAGTGATTTGTAAGCTCCTACCTTCCTGGGTTTCTTTTTTTTTTTGTTTCAGGGAGAAGGCTGAGCCAAGCAGGCCTTTCCCACCACATAGTCTTTGCCCTCTGACCCATGTGGTCTGCTACGGCAGCCACCAACTTGGGTGAGAGGTTTCTCCTCCATCTGCTTTTCTTTATTTCTGGGGAGCCCATGGGATTCAACACTTTCATATCTAGAGGATATTGATTTTGTCTAGATTCCTGTTGTTTTGTTTTTTAATAAACTGTTACTTAGTCTTGTCACAGGTACATACTGTAAATGCACTTGTATGTTATTTAAGAAGTGGTTTTCTTTTTTGTATTAATGCCAATAATATTGGGCATTGAGGAGCAGCTGCTTTGTAGTTGTGTCCAGCGTTTATCTCATTACCCTTTCTTTTGTTTTTCTTCTGGTTTTTTTTTCTTTAATCTTGAAGCAATTCTGTGTCTTTCCAACTCCTCCTTCTTGAAGTTGAGTTTTGTTCTTTCCTAACAACCTGCAGAACCTGCTGTTCCTTATTGCTCTCTGCTTGTGTCTTTTGACTGTAAATAGCTATTAAATTATTGAAGAAGGAAGTGATTTTTTTAGAATATTTTTCCCTCCCCCCGTTGATTAGTTTCTGCATCTATTAATAAAATTATATGCTGGGTTGTTTAGGCAAAATAAAAACTGATAGTAAATTATTAAACTTTGTATGTACCATTAATTTCCATATGAAATGCAATTTTTTCGTAGTCATGGAAATTAGAATTGAAAAAATAAATACTATGCCATTTAGTTCAGTCTCATATACTGCAAGATTGCCTTGGTATATTTATGATGTATATTTCCCAGTGCTTTTTTCCCAGTGCTTTTACTAATAAAATGATGAGGCTTTCAGAATTTATCTTGGGTAAAGTAATCCAGAGCCCAGTGATCCCGCTTTTAAGACACTTCTATTTTGTGCAAAAATTTCTCTCCTTTTCTCGCTCCCTCTCTGTCTCTCAGTTTTTTTTTCTGCAGTTTCCTTTAAGTAGCATTTCCATTATACTCTTAAAGTTCATAAACTGTATAGAGTTAAACCTCATTGTTTTAAACTGGGTTTTGGGATTTTTCAGTAATAGTGGAAATACTGCCATGCTTGCCGGATGGATGAATGACTAAGGAGTGTAGTTATTTATATATAAATTAGATTTACATGCCTTGCTAGCTTGACCTGAAGTTCAGTTTTGACTTACGTTTTTAATGTTTCTACTTTGAAATTATTTTTTTCTTTTAGATATTGTCTTTCCAAAGTAGCTTTATTTTTACATTTTCTGTAGAAATAAGTCCTTAATTAAGATTATTGTAAGGTTTCTAGTTTCTACATTGGACTAATTTTTATCTATTAATTAAAGGTTTCATTTTTTCCACAACTGTGATATTAAATACATGTGGGAAGAGATCACTGCTGGTTTTATTGATTTCCTAAATACTCAGTTCTGCATTTGGTCATAATTATCTCTACCTATCCTTAGAAAGGCAGTGTGATGCAGTAGAAACTCCTTGTGTACTTTGGAGGTGCTGTTCAGGAATGTTGGGAAAAAGAAGTAAATTTAATTGTTCTTCTTAAACTGCACTTTCTGGAGATGTGTTATTCATAGGCATAAATAATAAACATGAGATATTCAATAAGCAATTGATTTGTGTGGAAATACTTAGGGTGGTGGTAGACAAGCCTTTGTAATAAAAATTACCAGCTTCTCTTGTGGCTGCTTAGAGTACATTCAATTGCAACAAACAATGCTGTCTTTCACAAGCAGGACCCTTTCTAGGAACAAATGCAGATTTTTTTGTTCATCCTATTCCATTTCATTTAATTCCTGCTCATGGGATGCAGTAAAGAGGATACCTCCAAAATAATTTTGCTGCCAAGAAGCCAAGTTGGAATCTGTTCTGTATTAATATAAATGAATATGTTTTTCACTCCTCAAAATATTCAGGATTTTAATTTACTGAAAAATTTTAAATAATTTTAAATGAACTCATTTTTGTCTGCCTTTCCCAGACTTCCTGTATGATCCTCTCTTCTGAACACTGCAAAGCAGGCATATAAAATTGAAAATTGTGATATTGTTACTCTACCGTTGAACTGTCACTTGAAAAATTCTACTACCAGTTAAATTGTTATACAACAGAAAATGGGAAGAAGTAATGGAAGAAGAAATGCAGAACTGCTTGAGGCATATTTGATAGCCAAGTCTTTACCTGGGCTTAAATTTGTCACTGGGCTTGTCCTTGTTTGAAAGGTTTATAATTTGTTTAAAGCAGTTCCCTTAGCGCTGGCAGGAAGCACTGACTGTATGATTGCAGGCTCTAGTTAATCTCAAAAATGGAGGCTGAAATCCCACTTTGAAACTTCTGAAAGAAGTCTTGATTTAAAACATGAAAATGAAAGACAACCTTTTTAGTTCTAGAATCATATTTATGAGATGAAACTAATAATAAATTATCATATATAACTATTATATTAAAAAATTAAAACAAAGTGATCATGCAGAAACATTCAGATTTTTTTCCTCTTTTTTCTTGTCCTTTTTATTGCTCTTCTGCTTCAGATTCTTTATACAACAATATAGACTTGATTACAGCAGAGTAGATTATGATTTTCTGTTTGAAAGGATATTTATGTTCATTATGCAGAGATCTTTCTTGTGCTTCTGATTGTCTCCAGTGGTTAGGCATTTGAACCTCCTGGATAGCAGCTAGTATAATCCAGTTCTAATAAAATTGTAGTTTATGCATATCACAGGAAGGTTNTCCTCAGGAGAGACCTAAAATTTTCTCTTTTGAATAAAGTGCCTTTCTCCAGTTAACTCTAACTGGGGAAAAGTATTAAAAAAAAAAAAATCTCCGACAGCTGTACCTACCTTTCTCCCACCCCCCATGTTATTTGACTCTGGCCAATGACAGGACTATCACTTCTTTAGCACATTAATTCAGTTCCCCCTTTTGTTTGGCAGTGTGCCAGAACTGAAGGGATCTGAACTAAGAAGAGCCTGTGGGATATAGTCAATTTCTTGATTTGATTTTGTTTCAAAGTTAAGAAACTATGCTGGATGGTGGGTTTTTGTGGTTTTGGGTTTTTTTTGGTTTGTTTCCTGGTTATCATTTGAGATGTATAGTTTAATCCACATACAAAAATCTATTTATATAGCCACTTGTGCCTCTTTATTTCATTTAACCCAGTTTTAAAAAGAGGGATGCTACAGGTACATGTGCAGCCAAGTCAATGGCTGTTAAGTTCAATATTCAGATGCAATCTTCATGTATAGAAGTTCAGGGAAGGCAGACTACTGAATGTGGGAGCATTAGCAAGGGAAGCATCCCTCTGTATTTTCGTGGCCTGTACTGCTTCCTAACACCTGATGTTACAGCTAACATGGTAGGAGTTGTGATGGTAAACTTGGCAGATCCTTATATTGATCCAGTACAGTCTTACACAAGCAAATGGACATCTCAACAACCCAGCTGTATATAATATGTAGGAGAGGTTTGTTTGTTTTCTTTTATGTGTCTCAAGGATTAAGAAACGTATGTTTTAGCTATTTAATTAAACGTGATATTACTGTTTGTGCTGGGTGAATTGAGTCCTGGTGATGACAGACCTCCAGGCTGCTGTTGAGGGTAATTGAAGCATATCCAAAGTCAGCTGTCCTTCCAAAATAAGGGCAGCCCTCCCTGCAGTGACCCACAGCTGCCAGTGTGCCTGCACTTTCTAGAAAAATATACAAGCTTTGGGTTCTGATTGGGTTTTGAAGAAGTAGGCCTTTTTCTGGGAGATGTTGTGCCTGGGTTAATGAATCTAGTTTTCTGTATTTATATCTGTGTATTGCTTCTGGGACCAAGCTGCCAACTTTGGGTGGCACCAGAATGTATGAGTGTATGAGCTGCACCATGTAGTATGAGTAATGTGTGTGTTTGCTGCTTCAGGGACATTTACACCTGTAAAGCATTCTTACTTTCCATTCCTGCTCTCAGCCTTTTTTCCCCCGAGACTGACAGCAAAAGTGCTGGCTGTGATCATCTTCTATTACAAAAACGGATGTTGAGCTAAACAACTCATATTATGTATCCTCATGAAACAAGCATCAGATAAAGCTGACTCAAGGCCATCGTGGACATGATTTGGTATCAAAACCACAGCCTGTCAACAAAAGGCTCCCTAGCCATCAGGAATCCCTTGAGCTATTCAGTGTCTTATAAACTAAGCAAGATAATCTGACACGTTTAAGGATTTGTCTTGCTTAGGTGCCAGAATACTTGAAAATTCAAACTAGAGACCTGTGAGGAAGGAAAATAAACCAGGGACTGAAGTGGGTTACACATCTAGCTGTGTAAATTGCAGGGGTGAGGGGGTGGTGGAAGGAAGGGGATGAGAGAGGAGAGGAGAGGACTGTCAGCTCTTTAGGGAAATGCTGCTGCTGGATCTGGCAGAGAACAGTGCTGAGAGAAGAAGAGCATTGAAGCAGTGGTCACAGCAAATGGGGAAACAATAAAAATACAACTCACGGTGAAAAAAGTAGCAAAGGGTGTGAGAATTTGCATAAGCACCTTAATGATGAGATTATTATGTGGAGTTAAATTCTGAAGGTTCTCTGCTCACTGTTATAAATCCAGCAAGGCTTAAAAGAATGCCAGTACACTGTGGAGGAGCTTCAGGAATGCATGCACACACAAAGTGATACAAATAATTTTGCCAATGTATATTTTTTCAACAAAGAATCTGCAGCTTCCCACCTCATATATGCACAAGTTCATATCCTGTGCAGAGATCTAACACTCTTTTGCCTTTTTTTTTAGTCCACCTTCTCAAAGGCAATTGTGAACTCTTTCAGAGCTTGCCACATATATTCTTTTCAGGTAGAAAGAATCAGAAAATCACTCTAGCCTGCAGGTGCACAGAGCATGCTGGAAAGGTCACATTTGTAGTCCCTGCATAATCTAGAATCTAAGTCAAAATTTTGGATATGAATTGCAAAGTGAAGATCCATGTACTGTTTATCTGAGGCTTTCTGTTTCTACAGTCTTAGTCTTTGACTCTTTGATAAGCTAACCAGCTTACCTTGATTTTTGTTATTTCTGTAGAGAAATGTGTTTATAAATATGTCTTGAAAAGTAGGAAATAAACCCACAGACACCTGAGTTAATATTTTCTTCTAGACTACACAGAGATTTCTTCATGCATATGTAAGACATGGCTGTGCATCCTGAATGCAACTCAGATATTTACTAAACCCTCTTTTGCCTTGGGGCTTTTGCTTTTTTTTTTTTTTTTTTTTTTTT
>WEIU01019368.1:16403-29781 GCA_013389925.1 Aegithalos caudatus
CTTGTCCTTACTAGAAGGTCTTTTTCTTCACTGAATTTTCTTCAGAACATTTTCATATGGAATATCTTGCTAAACACCCTTCAACTTTGTGTGAGGACATAGTTCCCCTGTCATAGAGGGAAAAATACTTTACCTAAAGAGGGTTTTTAAGGTTTGAATCAGTCATGATTTTTCTGATCAACATTAGTGTGGGAAAGACAAGATGTTCTTTAGCTTTGAGTCTCAATAAAGTAGGGATCCCAGAATTAGAATTTATATGACAGCACAACGGCATGAGACGAAAACCCAAACTACATATTTCAGCTGCAGTTCTATTGGGTTTCTTAGCTGTAGAGGAGGTTTGTTTGTTGTAGGTTTCAGTTAGAGCATCTAAAGGGAGCTGTGGGCAGCACTGTGAAGCTTTCTGTACCTACTTTAAGAATTCAAAATCTTGTTCACATAGGAAACAATTGTGGAAAAGCCCATGGCTTCTTACAACTCTGATGGTCAAAAATGATGAAAAAATTAACAACCATCTTTTCTGTATTAATAGTAGCAAAAACAGTACTTTAAAAAATCCTCAAAAATCATCTGTTTCAGAGGGATTTGTTTGTGTGTTGTGTTTTTTTTCCAGCACAAAATAGATATTTAATCTTTTAGAAGAGCAATATTTTAGCCTTTATAGCAATACCAAACTATTGAAAATAAGAACGTGAGATAAAATTCAAATATTTTAGAAGTGTTCAGCCCTGCATAAAATTTTGGGCAGAAGCTCTAGAAGCACAGCAAATATTGAGACTGTAAATCGACCGTGAGAAGAGAGTACTCTCTGTGTGGTGGGGGGATTGTAAACTCTGTTTAGTATCTAGAATCCCTCACAGGCAGAAGTCAGTATATGTAACTATATTTAATATTCCATGGAGGTGGAAAAGTAAGGGTCTTTTGTATGTGTTACTGAAGTTACTGAAATTACTGAAGGTTCAGTTTTCTGACAAATGCTTATGATGAAACCTTGTCTATGTGTGCATATGTTTATCGAAAATATATATTTTTGTGATTTAATGACATATTTATTGAAGATGTAAAAATAAGGAAACCCTTTTTCACTGGAAAAGCATAAAATTTAGTGATATTTAGTGAATATTTTCCCTTCCAATTTAAGGGTTTGGCTGCTGAACCCACAAGCAGATTCTGCAGTCTCACTTTTGCAGTCCAAAGTGATAACGCACCTCGGTGTTTCTCAGAACCTTTCATATTGTTGTTAAACTCTCCGGGTCTCTCACATTTCTTTTTAATGTCCTTTTCAGACAGAAACTCAAAAATGCACATAATTGAAAGCTGGTATGTAAAAACATAGAGCATCAGAAACATTTAATGTAACCAGTGGGGTAGCTGAGAGAATCACTGCAGTCTTTCAACATGCAAAAATAGTAACTGAAAAGTATACTACTTATATATCTATATGGTGTATGTAGTGATCAAAATACACCTAACCTTTACAAATGCACAGTCAAATCAGGTGAGACTCGATTTCACTCGGTTGCACAAATAACATTTGGCCTTGAGTGAGTATTCACACTGCTGCCAAATGTAATGTAGTTCTTCCAGAGGTAACTCACAATCAAAATAGGTTTCTTTTTTTTTTTAAGTGCACTTGAAAAGGTTGCAGGAGAAAGTGGGATATCAGAAAGCACATGTTATTGTGTAATAAGTCATGCAGCAGATATCAGAAATTAATGAGGCAAAGAAAGCAAATGCAGCAAGCAGCAGCAACTAAATTTGGGAAAAGCTTGAGTGTTGTGGGAGACAGGAACATTAAGTGTTCTCTCCTTTTTCTCTATGACAAACCTGAAAATGCAGACTTGAATAAAAGTTTTAATGTAATTCTGTGCATGGAAGTAGCCATCAAACTTCAAAACTAAGCTGTAAGTTGCTAGTGGTGTTATGCCAAGATAAAATGAGCAATTGAATAAATAAAAGACAAAGGGATCTGTAAATGGTAGAGTTTCAGAAAATAAATTTTCCAGATTAAATAAATAACCTACTGTTTACCATCATCAGAATACCCCTCACAAATGGGATGTTGACTTCATTGTGAAATTTTAAGTAGTTTTAAACATCTGTCTTCAGAGTCTTCCTATAGAAAGGTTTATCTTCCATCAAATGGAAGCAAACCTTTATTATTATTCTTTGGCCATGGGATAGAATGAATTTGTTGATGTTTTACTATAGGCAACAGAAAGATCCCTTCAGACCTGTTTCATGGGTGGAGGAAGAGGCAACCTCTCAGCATGTTGAGTGACACTCTGGGTGCCAGCACTGAAAAGTCCAGCAGTAAGGAATGCTGGAACTCTAATACATGCTCTCCTTGCCCTTAACAGCTTGTTAGGGCTCAGTACTACATGTTGCTTGACAAAATTCTGAATTTCATTACTGTGTAATAAACCAGCTCAGCTTCAAAAACAGTTTATTGATTTTAAGTGGCAGGGGACTTGAATGCATTCACTTTGTAGGCCATTAGTGTTTGACTTTCAGAAACCAATCTTCTATTTTGAGTAGTGGATTAAGCATGAAGATATTATGATGATCAGAGCAAATGAAATGTTCATACTACAGATGTATCTCTGAAAAATTGCATGGAATATCTTTTCTGAAAGCGTTGTCACTAAAAAAAAGATTTTTATCCTGGATAATACCACAGCTTTCTATTTATTTTTCCATGTCTAGCTTTTGGAAAAATTATGAGGAAAATGTAGATGTTATAATTCCTTGTTTACTCTCCTATGTGTGACATTTGTAAAGAGAGAGCCAACTTTTTAATGCAGTTTTTCCACTGTCATTCACCTTCTAATTCTTTCTTTCTATTTTTATGAATCAAAAAGAAAAGGAAATAATTAATTTACCACAGCAAAATTGTTAATTTTATGCTGCCATTAGATCAGGCTGAGGTACTGACTATGTCTTGCCTGAGAACTAAGAGGGACAAGAAAAATTTTTCTTGGTGTAAAAGAAGTGGTTTTGGTGTCTTTGTTCACAGTTGGTTGACTGTCACCTTCCTACAGAGGAGGTTTAATTTACTTCAATTTTTTGAAGATAAGAGACTGGGAAAACAAGGAACAAATTCACTGTGAGTCACAGCTCAGCTTGTTGGTCTTTGGTCCCCATGCCACTATCTGCCACACAGGAAATACACAAACAAAAGAAATGTCACATAGTCCTGTACGTAGTGAAGTTGAACTATTTAAATAATTTCTGGTTTATTCTGGTTATCTAGAACTTTTTTGTATGCTAATTTTTATGGGTGCTGGCTTTGGAGATAATTTCCCATAAAATTAAATTACAGCAGTTGAAGAAATAAAATCGTATTAGACTATCTTGCCTAAACAAAATATACTTTGAAATTACTGTGTAACATTAGGGGATGTATTCATTAAGGCCTGCCTCTGATTTTTTTGCATTTAGATGTCCTTTATATTTGCATACTGTTTCAAGCCTTCAGAATGGTGTTGTTAATGTGACTAGTTTTCATTGATGTTATCTACTTAGAAACCTTATCACAGTGCTATGAATATTGATTTTTGAAGATATGAGTTTTGAAGTAAGGTGTTGATAATTTGGGTTGGCTTGGATCCAACTGGATTCAGTCTTGAGTTTCGGTGTTTACCTGTGCTGCAAAAGTGTAAAGGAATAGCATAAACTTATAGGATAAAATGCAGACCTCTCAATCAAAACACATTTAGAAATAGATTTCTTTAATTTCTCTTAAAAGGGAAGGTAAAGAAAAGACAAGCTGCAAAATGTGGAAGGAAACAAAATATTTGAATGCAAAAATTTTGTTTGATTATTCACAATAAAAAATGGATTACAGATATGTAATTTACATAAATGCTCTTCCAAGCATTTAAGAAGACAGGTAACTATCCCTAACACTGTTTAGAACAACACAGAAAGACTCTGCCAGGAGATGATGGGAACTTGAGATTAAATAAAGGGAGAATTATTGTTGTCTCAGACCTAGGGGGAGGTTGACAGAGCTGGGGCAGAAGAATGTATCACTGATAATGGACAATTTATGGGCCACAAGGAAAGCCAACTCAGAAACTCTGTTAGGACAAGGTAAAAAGGAATTCTGTCAGTGGGAAAGCATGAGCACTGACCACAGCTCAAGAAAACTATTGACTCAGAAGAAGAGAGAGCTTGCAGACTAGCATTAGAAACAAGGGGATAATTGAACTAGTAAAAGAAGACAACTGAGTAGTTAATGAGCATTAATTTCTCTGCTTGCAAAAATGCATACATAATGAAAAGTTTAGGAAAACTTTGGGATCCCCCATGGCTGGGAAGCCTAGGGTGAAGAAGGACTAACAGGATGCTCCTGGGTCCACAAGTAGTGACTAGCTTCTGCTTAACCTCTCTCTTTTTGTGTTTCTTAACCTCCTCTTTTTTGTGTTTCTTTCCATCTCTCTACCTTAAATTTCATTGTTAAATAGAATCCATACTATTGACTTCAGCATGTGTCCTCTTTTGCACTTTAATTCAGGCAGAGGCATCTCTCAATAATTGTATTTTATCATTCTGGTATCCATCTAATGTGGGGATTAATAAGGATTTAAGCTGCATCCAACATGGGCATTCAAGAAGTCATGTTAAATAGATACGTACATATTTCATGGGCTGTTGGGTAGATGACAATCAGCAGCTCCAAGACATTTTGACTTCAGAGAAGTTTGTTCCTCTGAACTCTATACATTTCAGAAGTAAATCACCAAGAATTAAATGCCCAACATGCTTAAATGAAAGGTTTTTTATTGTTCATTTTAAAGTTGGAAGAGTGTTCATTATGGGCTGAATCCTAGTTTGGTTTTTTTTTTTTAGTCCCTTCTATGATAGAAAAAAGAAAACTTAAGGAGCAGTTCTAGGCCAAGGGCTGGCAAGTACTTGGAATCCAGGTTGGAAATTCAAAGTGACCTTGGTAAAATAAAGTTTTGTAATGAAGAAGATCAATGAAGACAAATGCAAGTGATAAAATAGGGAATAATTAAGTATGCAACAGTGCTGCTAAAAAATAACAGCACACCACACTCCAAGTCAGCAATATGTTGCTGTTCCAGGAAAACCAGAAGTCATTCTGAAATGTATTGTCTAAAGTAATTTATAACAGTTATGGTACTCTATTTGAGGCTGGTCAAGCTTCAATTGTAGAAGGTAAAGGGCTCAGAGATATCTGTAATAATGATGATTTTCGAGAAGGGAAAAAAAGGAAAATTTTACTTTACTAAATAAACAGTAAAATTTTAGGGTGGTGTGAGGATATCAGCCTTGAAATAAAAAATTGTTAGAAAAAAGCTCTTTTGGGTCTTTGAGGTTTTTTTTTTTTTTTTGTTTTTTTTTTTNTGGGTTTTTGGGTTTTTTTTTTTTTTTTTTTTTTTTTTTTTTTTTTTTTTTTTTAATTATTTTTTGGGGGGCAGGGTTTGTTACTCGTTGAGGGCTCTTGCTAACAGAAATAGAAAAGAGTAATTTAGTTTTTTTAAATCCAAAGTGGCTTAAGAAAACCTTCCATCTAGGAAGTGAAGCTCTGAAGCACCTCTGGAATTTCAAAACACACCAAACAAAACCAAACAAAACCCGGATCCCAAATACCACAGGGTTGGAGATCTCACCTGAAATATGGGAAACACAAATGAAATTACTATATCATAGAGAGATTTAATATATCAAAAATAGACTGGTAATTATTTTGGAGTAGAATTTAGGTATTCTGCATTTAATCAAAAAGTTGATCTTACTGTTGCTACAAATGTAATTTAATAGTCTTTTTTACAATAAAATCAGTTTCAACTAAAAACATAATTTTAAGGATTTTAATAATTTTAAAATATTTTAATATTTTTAACAGACTTTTTATAAATAATAGGTTTCAACAAATCTTTGTTTTCTATTGGAAAAAATATTTGCCCCCACATTCCTGGCAAAAACAAGGAATTAATCATTTGTATATCTAAAGCCAAATATAAATTATTTAATTCCTGTTTGACAATGAACCCTTATTGTACATCTTTGAACAAATCTTAAATTCTAGCTGTGCACTACTAAGTCATACAAATGACCCTGAAGATTTCGGTCTTTTAATCAGTTAAACTCTAATTTATACAGCCTTGCCTTTTTTAGTGCTGTGAGGAGGTTTTTCAGCCCTGCTGTGAGTTCAGAGTACATATAGTGCTGGATAACTGATGGTAAGCAGGGAAAATTTCTGCTGCTTAATGTACTAGTGGATTACTGTTGATATATATTTAAAAAAAAATATAGCTGTAAATAAAATATAATCTAAAATTATATATAATTTTAAATCTAAAAAAAATACATGTTTATGTTATATTTTTAAAACGTATTTAGTTATTTCAGAAAAATACTCTATGGGCAGATCTTGTAAATTTATTACTCGATCTTAGCATAAGCCACCTGTGCTGCTTCAGTGAGGCCAAACTCAAGTCCACTGTCAGGAGGAGAGCACAAAAATTATACAGTAGTGTATCAAAAAATACTATTTAGAAACATTTTTGACTCTTAGACTGACTGTAGATATAAATATTTCTTTGCGTAAATTATACTATATGTATAAAGTTTTACTATGTGCATATCTAAAAAAGTATATACTTTATACTTGGAACATGACTGTTTAAAGTGTATTGCCTGATGATCCTCCCTATCACCTGTATTTGCCTAAATATCAAAATTGGTTAATCTAACTACTTTTTAGTTTTCCTGAGTTTTTCTCCTTAAGCATTTGGAAATTATTTTGTGTATTTTTAATTGTTTGTCAGTCTGTCTCCTGAGAATTTTCATAGCAGAAATGGACATTAAATATTCTCTCAAACTTTAGTGCAGGAGTCCAAGGATGGCTAGAGCTGTTGGGTGCTAATAGACACCTGGCATTGTGAAAGGTCTGTAAATGACACATGAGCCTCCTTTACAGGCTTAACTAACCCAGTAATAGGGTGTCTGTGTATGATGCTGCTGTGGGAGTTACCTGCTCACCACTCATTGAATTTTGAAGGACTATAAACAGGGTAATAAGACATGATTTAGGAAACCTTTTGAAAATTGATAGCCAGCTGTATGTAGTATTTGATAAACTATTTAAAAAAAATGTTTGATGCACACTGTCAGCAAATGCTCTACCTAATTGTCCAAGTCACATTTTCCAAGCACTTGGATTTTATTACTGATTAAAGATGCGTATGTTTGTACATTCAGTGGTGTTTCAGAGGAAAGTCTTCTTCAATGTCACCTTTCTTTCATTTGCTTTCACCTATAAGCCAGTTACTCTGATCCTTTGAGATGCACGCATGAATGATTTTGTGATTGATACAGAATGAAAGAATGGCTGATGTTATAAGGGACCTCCAAAAGTCATCTGATCCCACCCACTTGTTGCGGTGCACAGCTCTGTCTCTGGGGTCAGCCCTGCTTGGCTGACCACCAGCAGCCCTGGCTGCGCCCCAACAGAACCTTTGTGTGGGTTCTTGGTTCTGCAGTTCCGTTACCTTTGCTGTCACGGCCATGGTCAGAAAGAGGGGACTCTCTCGAGGCTTGGGGCGAAGCAGGTTTTTTATTCAGGGATCATGGGGAAGCCCCTGGCCCCAGGCTCAGAGCCTCCAAAGAGAGAGACCCCGAACCTGAGCTGCAGGGGGTTTTTACCAGTACAGTTCCAGGGGTGGGTACAAGTTGTAAACCAATAAAACAAAGCAAGGTGGCAAATGCCAACAGAATTACCTAAACAAGAACAAATCAAGCTAAATTGGGGTGGGGTGCGCTGGGTGTCCACCAACCACTGGCCGAACCTCTGGACCTTGAAGATGATTGATGGACAGAGGGGGAAAGATACATTGAAAAGGATGGGTAGGGAATAATCTTGGGGAGGGACCAATGGAAAACAGTGTCTGGGCAAAGGCCTGGGTTGTCTTGGAAACTCTTATCAACTTCTGATAAGGACAGGGGCCCCTTTACAGTGGCAACTAAAGGTTTACAATGGAAGCTATTATAAAACTTATAAAATAAATCGAAACAACGCTACACCCACCTGCTCAAGCCGGGTCACCCTGAGATAATTGCCCAGGACCATTTCTTTATGGCCTTTTGAGTAACTGCATGGATGGAGGCTTGGAGGCTCTACACCTTTTTGGACAACCTGTGCCAGTGCTCATTCATGCTCATAGCAAAAAAAAAACAGAACCCAGAAAAAGTATTTCCTGATGTTCAGAAGCAACCTCTTCTATTTCACTTTGTGTCCATTGCCTTGTCCTGTCATTGGGTAGCAATCCAAAGTGTCTGAGTGTCTCCTTGGCACACTGCCTTCATATATCTGTGTACGTTGATGAGATCCCTCCCTATGTGCGACATACCGTGTATGCTGTGCTTGTTTCATCTATTTAACATGTCTGATTGTGAAGGAAGACTTGTTTGTGAGAATGTCCACTCCTATCCTTGTTTCCTTTTTTTTTATTTTTTTTTCAAATGGACTGATTGTGTGGAGAAGATTTAGTGATTGGATTACTGCACTATCTAATTCTATTTCCTCTTTCAGAAGGTCTAAAATGTTTTGCAGGTTATAACTAACAGATAATTATGCAGGAAGTACTTCGGGAGGAAAGACCACACATTTGACACTCCCAAATCACAAGAAACTTTTTTTTGCTTGGAGGACCTATTCATAAGAGTCTGTGTCCATGGTTTCTGCATTCATGACTGATATGTGAGTACTAAAAACTGCAAGAGGATAAAATGTGAAAATGCTCACCTCAGAGTTGAAAGGCATGATGCAAAAATTTGCATGAACCATGAAATCATATTTTATGTAACGTGAATTCTCCATAGTAGTTTACAGCATCTGGAAACTCTTTCTGCAGAAAAAAAACCCGTTCAGGTTTATCTCTGAAAAAATATGTGTACACAGAGTAAGGGAGAAGGAAATAAACTGTGTGTTTTATGTATGTATCTATCTGGATATATCTAAAATCTATATTGACTGAGTAAGAATTTCCCCTATCTTGCTAATGTATATTGTAATTCAGTCACCTTTGCTGTGTTGACAGAATGAAAACTAGTAATTTTCATTGCTTCTTGCAGTTCACTGCTTTTTCCATTCATTCTCTGCAGTTGAATCAATTTTTTTAAGGCGTTATTAGGTTTTCCCTTGGAAATGCGAATTTTCTGAAATCAGATTTCTTCATTATGGCTTCATAAGAAATTTTTGATTGACTACTGAATGTACTATACTGTGTACCCATTCAGCCTTGCAGAGCACTGACAGATTTGCCTGAGGGAGGGTGAGATTCCCATGCCATACATCCTCAGGGGGCTTGTTCAAGCCATGAGAGAGGGAGCTGACAAAGGCATCCTTTGACCTTGGTTTGATCACACGAACTGTGTTCTCACTCTGGATCTTCTAAATTTTAATTTCACTGGCTCTTTTACAATGTCCAGTTCTCTGGCCTTCGGAGCTTTATTTACACCACTTCCTATAGTTGGAATAAAGTATCACAACTTGCCAGATGTTCAGACAGGTAGATGTGTTCTGACAATTCCATATTTTCACAGCTCAGAAGTATTCACATTGCCTTATACTCATGAAAGAGCTCCATGCATTCCTTAGGTTAATGCTGCTGAGTGCTTTTAATGCTTCTGTGATTTCTGTTAAGATTAGCTGGAGAAAATGGTTTCTTGCTAGTAAGAGCAGCAGGTTTTCTGAGTCCGAGGCTTGAGCTCACAGCCAAGTGACTGTGCCAGGAGCCAGAGCTAGTGCCAGTCTTTACACAAATTTCAGACTTGTTTAAGTGAGAACTTTCTATGAGAAAGAGCAAAGGAAGGATTTTGCTGCTGATGCAAAGGCATGCTGTCTTCAGGGAGGAAGAATGGAAAAAATCAGACGGGGAAGTACACTTATAAAGAATATGTAAAATGCTTACACGAGCTCCACTGTAACTTAGTTAAAAATCAGGTACTTGTACAATGCAACTGTTGGAAGTGTGAATGAAGTGTAAACATGAAGGAAATTTTTGTTTTAAATTCATATATTTATATTTTTTTTCTAACAGCTTAATAAAACTTTTTAAGGTTATCAGGAACATAATAAGGAGGATGAATCAGATATCTGAACTGATGTAGTCCCACTGTGATATGCCAATAGTAATAACGTATAGTGTGGCTATGACTGCCTATCATCATTTCTTGGGAAATGGTGATAAGTGCCTGTCTTGGTTTTAAAACCAGCTGGAGATGAAACACCCCACAGATGCTCACTCAACTCCCCTTTTCTTTCTCCCCACCCCAGTGGAAGTGGGAGGAGAACTGAAGTAAAACTTGTATGTTGAGATAAGAACAGTTAAACAATTGAAAATAAGATAAAATATAACAATAGTGGTAATAATAATTATAATGATAATAAAAAGAAAAAATTCCCCAAACAAACAAATGCGTCACAATGCAATTGCTCACCACTGCCTGCTAGCTGGTGCCAAACCTCACTTCCCCAGCCCAGACTGGTCTCTCTTCCAGGTAACATCCCCAGTTTATATAAATGGCATGGTGCTCTACAGTGTGGAATACCTTGTTGGCCAGTTTGGGTCACCTGTCCTAGTTAAGCCCCCTCAGAGTTTTTTGGTTTTGTCTGAGGTCTCCTCAGTGGCAGAGCATAACACAATTCCTTGACTTAGGATAAACACAACTTAGCATAGACCCCAAAACACTGGTGTGATATAAAGATATTCTCATTCAGAATCCAAACCACAGCACTTTAACAGCTACCAAGAAGAAATTTACCCCAGCTGAAAGCAGAACAGGAACAAATGAGGTCAGAAATGAAGTGGCACTCCTGCCATTCTGATTTTACTAGCAAAATCCTGCCACTTTAGGTGTTTTAAACATTCTGTTCTGTTTTGTTTCTCTCATACCTCTTATGAAAATATATTTAATGGTTAGGGTCTGGATTGTTTCTTTGTGTGTATATGTGTCTTTCCCCCTTCCTCCTCCCCAGTTCTGAAGAAAATTTATTTTGAAGGTGGCTGTTTCCTTGGTGATAAGTATTTGCCATTCAGCCACTTGGCTGCTGTTTGTTTGCTTGCCCTTTGGATCAACATCTGCCTAGCAGCTTTTAGTGGGGTTGCTTGCCATGTGGTGGAGAATGAGCTCTCCTCCAAAACCTCTCTTGAATTTGGGTTTCTTGGTATCGCTGGAGGAAATCCCGAGAAGAAACAGCAGGAGTGTGAGTCATCCTCCTCGAGGCGTTTATGAAATGGGAGCTTTGTGAAGGTTGCACTGTGCTGCCTGCTCTCCCAAGCAGAAGCTGTCGATCATAGGAAGAAACAGGGAACTTGTCACAGGTAATACAAAGATTTTCAAATGAAGTGTGCAAGGAGTAATTGATTCCCCAGTGGTTCACCCAAAATCCAGACAGGATAATACCAAGGGGTTCAGCCACCTCATCTGAAATTAGGAAATGCTTTTCAACATTAAAAAGTATCATGAGTTTATTTTTCTTGAAAGCTATTTTTCTACAAGGATCTCTGGTTTATTATATAAACAATATTAGCTCTTGAAAATAAATCTACCAGACTGTTCCTGCTCATCACCTGGGCCTCTCATATAAGCCATTCTTCACTGCATTGCTTTTCTGTTTACCTTTGTGTTTATGTATGCATTAATGCAAAAAGCTTAAATTAAAACTAATATAACATAATCTATTGTTATTTTATCAGCTTAGTCCCACAGAAAAATGGTGTTTCTTCAGCTTAAGCCTATAGCAGTTACAAAGCAAGATGTAACTTTAAAAATTAAACTGAAGGAGCTTTACTTGTCTAGATTAACACCGATTCAATTATAATGTTAGTTTGCACAGCTTGAGGTTTTAGATTATATTCAAGATCATTACTGCAAAATAAAAATAAATACAAATAGTTAAACATGTTCACAGCTTAAACTTGCAGGGTTCTTGGAGCACTCATGGCTTTTGTTATTAATTATTTCCTTGGAATAACTTAGATGCTGATAATAAATTAGTATTACTTTAGGTCATTTAGGACTTTTTTCTTTGTTCTAATTAAATTAAATTTATGACTGTTAATTTTATTAGTTAAAGAATTCTTGTAGCTTTTTGGTCGTAGTCCTTCAAAGCCATCATTAGCTTAGGTTATCCAGCTGGAAATTACAGCCACAGTGTGAGACAACATGTTCTGATGACTACAATAGAACTTTCAGATCTTGGATATATGCATTAATAAAACTTCAGCTTATTCTTACTGGCAAAGATATATTTCTTTAATCCTTTATCGGTTTGATTAAACTATGACTAAATTTCCATACAGTGGAAATTATTTGTCTTGGGGAGATAAAGGTAATGAAACTGGAAAATTAATATAGGAAACTGGGTTTCACATAAATGGGTTGTTCTGAGCTGAGTTTTTTGTGTGTTGAAAGGTTTCAAGTGGAGAAGCAAAGGAAGCAGGGGATCTGCCTGGTTTTTACTCCTGGATCTTGTGTGGGATACTGCTCATTGGGTTAACTATGTTTTGAAGAAATTTTTGCAGATATGAGACTAAGTTAAGTGTTCGTGAAGGGAATGGACACTGATGAATGCCTAAAGGTGTGTTGGGGAAAAATGTGTTGTTAAAGCCAGACCATGTCTAAGTATTTCTGCTGAATATATGGACATAGAACTATGCATACAGCTCATCTGTTATACGATAAGTTTAAAAACTGAAGAAATCAGATATGTTATATTTGTTCTCTGTGGTTTTAATTGATGTTTCTGTGCACACCATGCAGATAATAACATCATGCATCTTTAGATAGGGACAAGCCCACTTACATTCTCTTCTACTTCTGCAGACATTTGGGTCTCTGAAAATTACTTGTAAATTCAGAAGACAGACAAATGGAATAAGTTCATAATTCTGATCTGAAATTTCTTTGCCAGTTTGCTAAGGTAGGATCACAACTCTATCTCACTATGTAGATTTAAGATCAGAAGAAAGCCAACAATCTCCTCAAGATTCCATAGCTGGTCATGTAAAGCTATGTTGTGGTCCCTTTAATCAAAGCAGAAAATAAAGGTATAAAAGTTTATTAAAATACGTCTGGAGAAGAGGATCAAGTCCTCTTACATGCAAATGGAGCTTGAAAACCCTATGTAGGCTGTGCCTGGGATTCTAAAAGCATTAGTGTTTTCTTATTCTAGCATATGTCAACAAATGAATTGGTGTGCTTCTCTACACTTCTCCACTTTCAGTTTTGTTAAGTGATTTCTTATAATTTTCCTTAGAATTTGTTTCATTTCAGAGAAAAGTTTATGAAAAGGCTAGTTCTGAACTTTTGATTTTTGGAAATATCTGATTTTTTTTTTTTT
>WEIU01019369.1:5674-37078 GCA_013389925.1 Aegithalos caudatus
TTTTTTTTTTTTTTTTTTTCATTGATTATGAAAATTGAACGTTAGTGAGTGATTATATTCTCCTTTCCTAATTTACTTATACCTGAGATCTCCTTCTAACATCATTTGGTCTTAAACTCAAAACAATAAGACAAATGTTTACGTCATCAAATCTAAATGGCTAGCTTTCTCAATTTATTAGTTTTACACACTACCTGAATCCTCCTGTTTCCTGAGAAATTCCTTACAAAGAAATTATAAGAATTTCTTTAATAAAAAGAAAAAAGATAAAATTCTGTTCATTCCATGTTCAGGAAAGCCATTTTTAACAAATGTAGAGGGAATAAACGTGTCTACTCAAGTGCCCTAGGATTTCACCTTAATCCCCCCAAAATGTTCTATATAGGGTCTGGTCTTTCAGAAGTGCTTAGCCATAACTGTCANCAGGATGTCTCAGACACCAAGAGACAAAAAGAGTATATAGCGAAGAAGTCATGACTTAGGTGCTGAACTTGATATTCCTGAGGAGCCTTAAAATATGCAATCCATGCTCCATGAGGCTGGAAGAGGACCTGTGGGATCAATGAAGTTCTTAAAGAACCAGTTGGTGCTAGTTGGATTTGTGGAGTGCTTTTAAAACATCAGGTTTCTAATTTCAGGCAGCTGAACAACACTTTATAATATTTCAAACAGTGCTAAAGAACAGTCTAAGTGTAGGCAACTGAATTAAGCCTAGGAGCCTAACTGAAAACATCCTCTGCTGACTAAATGAAGGGACTTTTTTCAGCTTCTTAACCTTCAACACATACAAGTTTGAAATGCTTTAGGTTATCTGGACTGTTTTTCAGTTGCCATTTACAAAATAATTTAAAACCATGAGATATCCCTCTTTTTCCTAATAATACTGCAGTGTATTGTGCTGCATAATATAAAGACTTTATATAAAAACTTAAAGAAAGCTGGTATGATTGAGGTAATATCAATGTATTTACTGTAGCAGTACACTTGTTTTAAACTCAGACAATAACATACATATATGTAAGCCATGAACTTATGATCTCATGTCTACCGAAAACCCAGTGAAAAACAATGTAGGGGTAATAAAAAAGCCAAAAAATAGCAGACAATATTCCTCAGGTGAAAAAATACAGCATCACATGGTGGTTTTTTTACTGGATAGACCAGATTACCTTCACATTCAGATAATGTGATTCTGATGAGCTTTCTCATTTGAAGCCCTATGCAGTAGGAAAGATCTATTGATTGTCTTAATTTCATGTTTTGCAAAATATTTCACACACTCTTCTTGTATTATTAAAATTTGTAGTCTGTTTCTGCAGGCTTTCCTTTAAATTTTCTATTTTTAGATATTAACAATACAAGAGGACCATGATTCTATTCTGCATAAAATTATTCATAGTATTCATTTTTGCTTCATCTTAAATAGATGTTATACAGAAATTATCTTAAATTCAGAATGTATGTCTTAAATTTAATCTTCTAGACTTATAAAAATTAGTTTTAAATATGATTATGAAAAATGAAATATGGAGAGCATTAATTTAACATATATACTATTAGATTTAACAGTTGTTTCCATAAATCTCTTCTGTCTGAGAAAAAAAAGGTAGAACTTTATAATATATGTGACTATCATTTTAATTACGTTAGTGTCAGCCTTCATATGATGTTAATAAGCACTTGTATTTATAGAGTGCATTTATAGGAATTAATTTATTCACTAATATTTAGATCTTGATACAATGTCAAATCTCTCTTCTATGCAGAATATACAATATATAGCACAAGAGAGAAAAAGCACCATATTAAATTACTGCAGGGATTTTACATTTATATGGAATTATGTCAACATTTATGTAGTACATTTCTCTGGCTGAGCTTTAACTGATTGGTATATAAAACTGATACAGTGAAAGCAACCAAGTCAAAAATATCCCAAGCACTGTATGGTACCAAATATCCTTTTGGCCAGTTGAAGTCAGCTGTTCCAGCCAAATCACCTCATAACTTCCTGCTCATCCCTAGTCTTTGTGATGGGGTAATAGTGTGGTATGAAGAGAAAGCCTGACCAGTTGCCAAAGCACAACACCATACATCTTGCTCTGAAAGATGTTAACTACAGCCCAGTCAGACCCCATACACTCATGTTGAATTAAATTGAGAGGAAATAATAAGCATGAATTACATAGGACAGAGTCAGACAGTTGGCTATGTGCATTGATTTTGGTTGGGAGAGTTAATTTTCTTCATAGTAGCTGTTACGTGGCTAATTTTTGGATTTGTGCTGGAAACTGTGTTGGTTAACAGAGGAATTTTTTGTTACTGCTGAGTTGTCCTTACACAAAGACAAGGCCTTTTCTGCCTTGCCACGTCACCAGCAAGGAAGCTGGGTATGCATAAGAAGTTGAGACAAGACACAGCCAGGATAGTTAGACAGAGCCCAACTGATCAAAGCGATATTCAAGACCATATGGCATCATATAAAGCTGAGGGGAGAAGGAGGGAGTGGGAAAGGAGTTTTGGCATTTTTTTCTTCCCAAGCCACCATTCTATGCGATGAAACTATTTATCTGGGGATGGCTGAATACCCTCCTGCTCATAAGAAATGGTGAATGAGTTTTGCTATCTTTGTGTGCATGGCCTTTGCTTTTTCTATTAAACTGTCTTTATCTCAACCCACAAGTTTTGTTAGTTTTACTGTTCTGATTCTCTCCCACATGTTGAGAGTGTTGAAAAAGTGGTTATATGGTACTTAGTTGCTCACTGGGATTAAACGATTACAGTCCTCTTTGGCATCCAGCATAGGGTTTGAAGGGCTCAAGGTAACAGCAGGTTTTATTGGAATGCGCTTGGCTGTTGTTGCTGTTTAGCTATTGATTGTCAGGGCCCTGTGCTTACTATAGGACTCACATGGCTTACTGTATATTGGTAATTGTACATGAGTAGTGAGCCTAGTGCTCATTAGTGACTGCTGTGTTGCTGATCACCTTACTTTGCTGTGCCTGGAACATTCAGAAAACAAAAATGTGGATGCACCTGGACTGGCAAACTGCCAAGGCCTTGCTGCTATTTTCTGTGCTGCTCTGCTGGACACATTGGAAGTCCAGTGTCAGGTCAAATCAAAGGAACTGTGATCTATGGATAGCTCCACATGAGAGCAGGAAGGACACCATGAAGTCTGTGGCTATGAATGTGTTCACACCAGAGCAGCTGCATCTTGAAGTGGCTGTGGCTGTGGTTATACTTGTGCTGCAGCAGATGTATTTAAATTATTTTTAATCGCCCTGTTTATCCTATATGATCAGGTCATAGACCCATAGAATATCTGAATATCTGAATTGGAAAATACCCTTAAGATTATCAAGTCCAAGCACTAACCCAGAATGTGGAGTCTACTACTAGACCATGTCCCTAAGTTCCACATCTATGTCTTTTAAATACCTCCAAGGGTGGTGACAAAACCACTTACCTGGGCAGCCTATCCCAATGTTTGTCAACTCTTTTGGAGAAGAATTTTTTCTTTATATTCAGTCTAAACCTTCCCTGATTCAACTTGAGGCCATTTCCTCTTGTTCTGTAATGAGGTTCATAGTTGAGGGAAGAATAGCCATTGTCTTCAGTTTTAGCAAGGCTTTAGACACTGTGTTCCACAATGTCCTGGTTTTAAAGTGAGCATGTTATGGACTGGGTGGGTGAACAACCAGATGAAGAATTAGATGTTTGGATGATCTGTCTCAGAAGGCTATAGTTAACAGATTGTTCTTCATACCAGTCAAGCAGAGGATTAATGACTGCACACATCTGTACCAACAGGCTGGAGAAAGAAGCTAATGTTAAACTAATGAAATATTAGAGGCTCAATGCTGCATCTTAGCTTTAGAAGGAAGATCCTGCCTTTCTTACAGGCTATAGGTCTAAGGAAAACTGCTCGATCCTTGGGGCAGAGTGATGGAAAAGACCAAATAATTCATCTTCTTAGCAGAGATGGTCAAAAGCCTCTAGGACTATGATAACCAAATAATAAACAATAAATCAAGGGAAGTGATGGTCATTCTCTACTCAGCAATCATTGGATCACATTTCTAATAAAGTTTCCAATTTTTGGCCTGCTGAATGCAAAAAATGTCATAAATAAGCTGGAGCAAGTAGAGAGGAGGACTACCAATATGATTAGGGCTGTAACACTTGTCCAGAGGTTGACAAAAAGGGACTCACTAAAGCCTGAAGCAAAGACAGCTTCAAGGGGACCTAATAGCAGCTTCCCAGTAACAACGAGGGATAGTTGAGGTGATAGAGGAGATTGATCAAGGCTCTTCATAGCCATGCATGTGGGAGGATTGGAGGAACAGGCACAAATACAAACAAGGACATACTAAGTGTAAGAAGAAACTTTTTTCCTAAAACGACAGTCAGGCAATGGATCACATTCCTCTTAGAGACTCTGCAGTCTCCAGCTTTGGAGATTTTCTAGACCTGACTGGACTATGCAGTTGGACCTCAGAGGCAAACATACTTTGAGAAGAAGTGTTGGGCTAGATCCCTCCCAACACTAATTATCTTATTATCCTATGAAATACTTCTATTTTCTCATTTAGACACAGCTCTTAATAGCATTTCTCTGGAGACTTTTAATAGCATCCAGAGGAAATGTTTATATGTATATAATTACTAGTAATTTTCTACCTCTCCTGAGAAAGACTGTAAAATTATTATTGAGAGACAGAAACTGTTATATCTTTTTATTGAGTAGACATTATTACAATGAACATCATTATTCCTCTTCAACTGAATTACTTTCTAAATAGGAGACCTTCGGGAATATCTGAGAGTTTTTTTACAATATTTGATTAAATGTTTTCTATTCTTACTTGTAGTAGTCCAAAACTGTGCCAAACTAACAATGAAGTCACAAAAGTCCCAAATTATGATTTTATATCATTATTTTTCTGTAAATTTCTGTGCTGTGTTCTGAGTAATTCTTTTCAGGGAAATTGAAGTGCATTTGAGGATTCAACTTTTTGCAGTGTAAAGTAAATGACTTCTTAACACGTATGTTTCAGATAACTCACCTTAAATCTTATCAGCCTAATATGTGTAGCTGTAATCTTGCTACAAAGATTTATATTGTCTAAAATTAGATGAATATGAATGTTTTCTGGTTTTGAAATTTTAGTAGCAATGGAAAGCACACAGCTCAGGGGCAAAATTAAGAAAGATTTTAGGATGAATTTCACAGTTCCTAATTCCATTAAAAAGTAGCATAGGTTTTGTTGTGATCTGATCTTTGGGAAGAAAAGAATTGTCTTCTTGTCTTGTCACTGTTTATCTGGGAGAAGAGACAAATCCCCATGAGGCTACAGCCTCCTTTCAGGTGGTTGTAGAGTGATCCCCTGAACCTCCTTCTCTCCAGGCTAAACACCCCCAGCTGCCTCAGATGCTCTTCAGAGGATTTGTCTTCCAGACCCTTCACCAGCCTTGTTGCCCTTCTCTGGACGTGCTCCAGCACTTTAATGTCCTTCCTAAATTGAAGGCCCCACAAATGGACACAGCACTAGAGATGCAGCCTCACCAGTGCCGAGTACAGAGGGACAATCACTGGCCTGATCCTGCTGGCCACACTGTTCCAGATACAACCAGGATGCCATTGGCCTTCTTGGCCACCTGGGAACAGACTGGCTCATGTTCAGCCAGCTGTCAGTTAGTATCCCAGGTTCCTTTCTGACTGGTACTGGACCAGTTTGTCCTTTTGTGGCATATGACAATTAATAGCATATGCACCTACTAATAACACCTAAAATAATAATTTATTTTCACTCAATCATAGATATTCTGCAAGCTGTTTCAGTAAAATACACAAATAAAAACAACTTTCTGAATACAAGAAACTCACAAAGCTAGAATGTTTGAGAAAATTAACATCTTTTACTAGTATGGAACTGCTATCTAATGATAACTAAGGAAGTCAATAATAACACAAATTTACAAAGCCTGTCTGCCTTTCCAAGCATGACTACATTGAGTGTGTCTTATAGTCTTTCACCATCTAAATCTTTTTCTAAACAAAAATCTTGAAAACTTTTAGTCTATTTAGTATATTGATTGCATCATATACATGTAAAATGAAAACTAAAGAGATGAAAACACATTTTGTCTCCCATTTCACTATTTATATTCACATTATAATACTTAAAGCATGAAAAGTCAGACATAGGTTTTATTATTTTTGTTAATAGGCACTAAAATTTTTAGTGTTAGCATACAGAAATGTGTTTCTGCTAGTCCTAATATGCAACCCGCAATAGGAACGCATTATCTGTACTTCTTGAGTTTAACATTAATGAAGATAATAAAAACATTTCATTCATGTCTTTTGATTCTAATGACACAAACCTAACCAATCATCATTGTGAAAACATTTGCATTAATTATCATGTAATTATATAAACTTTTTGTCTTTCCTTACACCTCTGAACTGCTGTCAGACAGCTAAAATGGATTTGCCTGTAAATTTATATAACTTCAATAATTTCAGTATGTTAACTTGTTTAAAGCTTGTGAAAGAAAATGATTACTAATTGCTAAGGTACCTTAAACAAATGCTTTATTACCTTTCTAGTCAAAAGACATTACTAAAGGATATCCCACCACTCCTTTTACATAAAACATTTTTGAAATATGAATAGTGCATAGTTTATCTAAAAGATTCTTCAGCACTCCTGCATGGATACTGTACATTATTGTTAGTTTTAATTCTAATTCTGACACTAATTTCCCTAAGATATATACAAATAATGAAATAAGGTTTCTCATTTATGCAGCTGTCCAGTATATTATACTGCTATTTAAAAGATAATAATTTTTAAAAATAAATCTACCATTGTAAAAAAAAAAAAAAAAAAAAAAAAAAAACAAAAAAAAAAAAAAAAAAAAAATTTAAACTCGNAACTGTTAAACTGTTAGGAGGAAATATCTGTCAAAAGCATCCCACTAAAATATTTAAGAAAGATATGAAAACACTTGAAATCACAGTTGATGGAATTGACAACTACTGAAAGCTTCAATGGGTTTAAAACCTCATAAATCTGAGTAAAGGATAATAAGGAGTCATTCATAAAAAATGAAATAAAAATAATTTAATTGAAAATCTATTTTAATCTCACTTGGATTTCCTAATTCACTTGAATCGGGTCCTTAAATGCTCTGCCAATTTCATTGTTTGCAATTCTACTATATTGGAGGAATTTTCAATAAATTTATTTCTTCTCTATGTCTAAAATGCCTGTTATTTGGATTTTTTTCCCTAAGCAGAAAAGTCATCATTATGCACATACAGTAAAAGATGCATATTATCATTATTACTTCTAGTGTAAGTATCATATTTTTATTACCCGTACCTATATAATGAAAATTTGAATAAAAGGTTAGTGTACGTTATAAATGTAAAACAAGACAAACTTGCAGTTGAGGACTGCCCTCTTACAGGGTTTAGATTTATACAGATATATATATACACACATATGTATATATACGCACACACATATATATTTATGGTGCTTGAGATATTTGGTTTTGCCTAACCTTCTCTTTTTTTGTTTATCTTGATCATATTTCCTTTCTTGATACTGTTTTTGTTAGTGCAGTCAGTATCTGTTAGGCAAGCTAACAGAGGTGACAATAGTGTTAAAAAAATTATTAGAGGAACATGGTTTTGTACTTGTTTGTTTGTCTAGATTTTGTCTTTTTTAAAATTTATTTTTCAATATTTTTCCAGCTAAACATCACAGCAGGCTCTTTAGACATTCTTGCAACCACTACTATACCCTTCCTATTAATGAATTGACCTGATGCATGTAACCATGTATGCTGCTAATAGTTGCAGTGGCTGTTGATAATTAACTGAATAAGTGATTCTTTTGCCAAGAGGGTTATTTATATGCACAGCTTCCTTGTTGAATAATTTATAGTAGCACATTTTGACAATAAAAAAAAATAATGAAATTCACACACTGAAAATGACAAAATTATTTAATAAATGATAGACTGTCAAATCATTTTCTCAGTCCTAGTTACAGATCCAATGCCATATCTAATGTAATAAAAATATCCCAAGAGAAGGACTTAAGTGAAGCTGAAGTTTACAAAATCGTAATTCAAAACTTTCAAACTTTTAGAAGATGCCTGAATCTGTTTGGGCATAATTCACAAAACCTTCTTTAGCATCAGAACTAAAGAGATATAAAGAGATTTAGCTATGTCTAGATATTCTGTGAGTCTTTGCAAATCATTGCTCTCTTTCTTCCAAAGTACAACAGGGATGTAGGAACTAATCCCCCCCTTACAAATACTCTCAGATGGACTCAGCTATCATTGAACTAAAGAGGCAAAGCAAAGAACACTGATCGGTGTCTTCAAGGCAAAAAAAAAGAACATCCAATGTTCTGTCTTGATTTCTAATATTGTTCCCATTTTATTATATTTAATTACAGCATAATGAAAAACACAAAACTAAGCTTTGGAACAAGTAGAAGCATGGAATCATAATGACAAAAGGTTGCAACAAAAGCCATACCTGATACTTTCCAGGTGAATAGCAATGGATACAGGTGTACCAGTAAAAGAGAAGCGTGGCCATTATGCCTGGATCTAATGTAGGCATACATGGAATTCTGGAAAGCCATTCATATTGGAATATGTCTTTTTCCTATTAGGAATCTGAAAAGGTGAAGGTGATTATTATGCTTTAAACTAAAAAATGTGGGAGAAGGGAATACACGTGATGTTGTGCTGATAAGTAACAGCTGTTAATTACCCAATTCAGCCTCGCCCCTGATAAGTCACAGCTATATCCAATAAAGAGAAGTGTGATAAAAGGGATGGGTTAGCTGCTGTGGGGGAATCATTATGGAGGAGGAATCTTGAGGAAGAGAGAGCCTGGGGTGAGAGAATGACTGCTGTGAGGTCAGTCTAGGTCTGTAGTTAGAGCCTGTTGTTGGAACCTGCAGCCATAGTCTAGCTGGGTAAAAGCCTGCATTCAGAGTCTGCAAACCAATACATGCAGTCATAGTTTAGTAGGAAATACCCAGCAGTCAGAGGCTGCAAGGGAAACCTACAGTAGCAGCTTGCTGCAGCCAGAGTCAGTGAATAGCTGGAGTCAGGATGGCTGAGTTGTAAGGAGGAATAAAGCAGGAACCTTTTCATGCTGTCATAAACTAGAAGTCTGTGTCTTGGCTCATTTCTGCCCTCTAACAAGAGGGCTGCTGCAACACAAGCCACAGATATGTTTAGATAGCTGAATTCCAATGATTCCTTCCTTTAATTTAGGAGCTTGGCTCATGAAAGAGAATTGAAAGTGGATTAAAAAAATTAAACAACATATATACAGGTTTATTACTGTCATCTTTCATCATAGCACATAACATACACTAAATCAGGCCTGGATTTCCATGGTAATCAGTATCTGATTTGGTAGGAATATATAAAAGAAAACACACTGACTTTGTAGCCCTTATTAGAGCTACCATTCATTTAATTTTAAGAAATGTTCTGGTAATTTCTTATTAAACAAGAAAAACTGAATTGAGTAAAAAATCTGGGATCATATGTTTGTTTTTCCTCATAGGCAATTATTACCACCAAATCAGAATAACAGTGTATTTTAAGCACTTTCTGCAGTTATAGTATTTCCTTATCCCTGAAACACCAATGGGTATATCTGTAAGTAATGCCAAGGCAGGTGCAATGGTTGTTGTGACCATCCAAAACAAATGGATATAATCTCCTAACTGGTTTCACAAAATTGATGATGGTGGTGGCCACTGACTATAAATATTGCTGACACGGCTATCAAATTTTAAAAGATTGAGCTAAGAAAAATTAATATGCATAAACAGAACCCACAGCATGTGGTTGTTTCTTTACAAATGGTGAAACTCATCCAAGCAAGCCAAGTAATGACTTATGAAGAGTAGTTTTACAAATGACTGTGCCATATTATCACAAATCTACTCCCTGGGGTGACAACCAACATGACTTGTAGTTTAAATAGACTCATGTAAAGACTGAGGCTAAGAGACTCTGATTTAATCATACTTATTTTTGAAAAATAATACAGATGGATTAAATGTGCCCTCCTTTTCCCTTGTGTTTGTACACTTGTTCATCTGTGGATTTCAGAGTGGAAAGAAGTCATACAAAGGACAGTAGTACATCATTTTTGGCCCATGTATCAAGAAATAAAAGAAATGAACTGCTGTAACTTGTCATCAAGACTTGTACTTTTCTCCATTCATGTTCCTCGCCAAAGTCAAAGGCCAAAGCATGGAAATACATTTTTAATTGAATTTTAAAACCACACAGCCTAATAAAGTCAGTGAAGTGCATACAAATCATATTATGCAGTGCTTCTAGAAGCTTTAACTCATTTTGCCTTACAGCTAAAGAAAAATATGTGCTCATCGTAGGAGTAATAAACATGTGTAATTATGCATAATTATAGAGATTAAGTTCTAATTAAGGTTCAATTTCTGTAATAATCCTATCCAAAGTCTTTTAAGGCTTTTGGTGGCACTAATGAAGACCAAGGTAACAGAACGTAGTAAGGATCCTTATGATTATAGGCAAAAAGTGACTGTAGATCTGGGTGACTTGAATGTGTTGATGTGTTTTAAAAGCATTAAGTTTTAAAATGCATATTTCTTTTTACTTTAGGCCTTCTAATGTTTCCCTGTAGCATCATCCTAGATCAGAAGAATATTTTTATATCATTCAGAAACACTCTGCTTGCTACATTGAAAGAGGATTTGTTTTTTGTTTTGCATTTGATAGCAGAAAATGATGCATGTTTGTACCTCAGTCATTTGTATGCTTGCCAGTTCTGTTATGCTAAAAACTATATTCCAAATCTTTTTCCACCTAAATTCCTTTGGTTTTGAATGTTTTTTACTTTAGTGAAATTGAAATATTTCACATTAATTTTATTAAGAAGGAAAATAATCTCTAGAAATTAATATCATTAACATATCTATGTGACAATCTGCAAAAACTGTTCCATAGTAATAACTACTGAGAACATACATATCACTGAAATTCTCATTACATAGTTTTTCATACAGCCAACTTTTGCTAATTTAATTTCTTAAATAAGAAAGTTATTGTGGCTCTATATTCAATGCTTTAAATTAATATTCCTGTGCAAGAATAAATAACTCTGCCACTCCAATGAAGAATTTTCCTAAGTTTTATTTCCCAAACTGCTGAAGAGAATAACTCCAGAAGACTCAAGGGTAGCTTGGGAGGTAGGCAGGGCCAGATTAAGTGGTACGACTACAAATGAGGAGTTAAATGTGTACTCAAGTCAGATGGAGGCAGTAGTTCTAAAGTTTATTAAAAATAACACAAAATAAATTAACATGCATTAAATAAAATACATTAAATATTTTAAAATGGAATGAATACATTTAAAAACAAATAGAAAAAAAAAACAAACCCATTATTGATAGGAAGAATTTCTTAAATTGGTGTATGACTCACTTGGTAGACTGTGCTCCTTAAGGCTGCATACTTATAAATCAATGGGAAACTGCAGCCCTGCTAAAGGGGAATTCACTGTTCCACCAACAACGATAAAAAGAGTAGAAAAGCTCTGGACTCGATAATACCAAATTGTTATTTTCTGATCTATTTAGGACTGTATTCTATCTATACTGTAGATTCAGAATCCAAATATCTTGATCTATCTACAACTTTCATTAAGTAGCTTCAAATCATAGTTCACTGGTAGTTTTAATATTATACTTGACTGGAAGTTTAAACTTTTGCAACCACAAGACCTTAAATTTTTAGCAAAGGGAAGACTATTCTACTGTTACAACTACAAAAGGTACAGAATTAGGTATGAGCCTATTCTTCCTACTCCTTAGTGAAACCCCGGAGATCTCAAAGTGGAAGTAGGGAAATTTGTCTTATTATCTAGCTGACTGGGAAGCTCAAGTGCTGGTATTGTCAGATATTAAAAAATAATATTTTCATTTGTCTGTCTTTTCTTTATTAAATTAATCTAACTTTGCTAGTGGAGTTTCCTAAGGTTATTTTACTCAGATAAAGTTAAATAGCACACAGATTCATGATACAGGTGAGATTAAGAGTCACAATACAGGTGAGATTAAAATCTTTTACATATACAGTTACATCTATGGGAAGGTATTCTGGATCTGCATCTTTGGTATTATCTATTTTTAGCACTATAACATGACACTGCCCTGTTTTGCTTGAAGCTAAACCCAAAACCACCTCCAGACATGAAGACTTATGCCACTACAGAACATCAGGACCATGGCATACATGATAATGTAAATAAAACCATTATTTAAGCAAATATTCACATGGGGCATAACTTAAAAATATCATGGAATCAGTGTACTCACATTGGAATTTGCTTAATCTACAGACTGCTACAGATCTGGTCTGAAAACCTTTGTGTAGTAGAATTTCTTACGGAGCAGGGGCACGATTTGCCCCTGAATCAGTTTGGGCAACCCAGCCTGGGCCCCAGCTGGGGCCCCCAGGTATGAGACCTCAGCAAGGATGACGTTTGTGGAGCAGTTAGAAATTGTGTTGAGGTATGCAGGGAGAAGAGGCTTTTTGTGTAACAGTAGCTAATTATATTACTTTGATGTTTTATCCACCTGAAGTGTAAAGTAAACAATGCTTGATTACATTCTTTCTATGTTGTACACCAATATAGAAGCACCTTGAGATGTAAACAATATAGAAATGTATAAAAACCTGCCATTTTAGATGAATGAAGGATAATGTATGTAACCATATTGGTGTGATTACATTACTCGGTAACTTCCCACAATCTTGGGGTAACTCCTGACTTCACCTTTGTGTTCATTTTGTACAAATAAGGATGATGACTGTCACTTTACTAATGTGAGCCCAAATGTTACCCCAAGATACATTGCTTGCTTGTTTACCAGAAAAATTTAGGTTGAGAGGAAAATATTTTTTTTCTCCAACCTCACACCCTTACTGGTTTCTCTTGATTCCACATCTATCTCAAATGAATATCATCATGAGATTACAACTACCCCCTAACCATTGAAAAAAGATAATTCAAAAAGGGTCCCAGGTGTGATGTTGGTGCTCATCCGGACTATAACTCAGCAATTGTATCTTTCAGCAGATGGTTATGTCAGTGTGCAGTGAATCATGAAATTTCCACTGTGTTTTTTTTGCTGCTCCCTCTCCAGAAATAGGTCAAACTTTATCAGATACATCAGTCAACCATTCTAGTTACTTAGAGTAAAAAGAATGATGATTATGACTCCTTGAAATTAATTCATTTTACTCAAAGGAGTTACTGTTTCACCTTGACCTTCAGGAAGTATTTTTCTATCTATTGGCATAACTGAGTTAATATTTTCAGGTGTTTAGATGTAAATGTGCAATATAAAATGTCTTGAAAATTAATATGAAGTAAATTAAAATTATTTAACTATATTCTGAGTGTTAGGTGTAATTACCATCACATGCATAACTTTTCATTTTGGAATTAGATATGCAAATTACATATGGAATAGTCATAATGATATGAAGAATATTAGATAAACTTTGCTTTGCACCAGGAATAAAAAAATGGTGCATGATGAGGTTTATCACTTAAAGTTGTGGCTAGCAGCAGTGGTTTTGTACTGTGTACAAATGAGTCTGTGTATTCTCCCTTCTCTTGCTTAATCCAAATATAACCGGGATTCTTCTTACTATGACTTTTTCCAGTATTAATAATGTCATTGTTTAAAATCATGGTAAAAATTTAAGGATGAAAAAACATCTGGGCTACAGTGCTATATGAAAAACAAAATTAGAAACTCACACCAGCAGCTGAACATCTGTATGAGTAGGTCTTGGAAGAGTGAAACATGTACAAGGGATTTACCAGACAGACAGATGCAAACTGTTGATATTAAGGTATGATATTGAACTTGTCATGTTTCTTTAGCTACCGAATTATAATGGACTTTCACAAAGAAGAAAAAAAAAGTAGATGGTGAAACAGACCACAAATGAAGGGAAGTAGAAAAAGGAATTAAGATTAATTTATTCATAGTCAATATTTTACATTAGATAAATCTGTTAGGATTCAGACACTTTGTTTCTTTCTTTATAGAAGCAGTTGAAAATTTTTATACATAAGACAGAAATTATTTTCAACATCATGAGCCCCTCTTGACAGGAAACAATTGTGCCATAGTGTCACAGTGATGAAGCAAAGGATGTATGAGAAACCCTGAAATATCTGAGTTTTTTCAGCAATATTTTTATTAAATACTTGTGCAGTCCTATGCAGGAAGTAACCTTGTCTGGTGCTACTGTTGCTGGTGTATCAGCTTTATATTTTTCGGTAAAAGAATTTATGGATGATTGATGGAGAGATGGGAAGACTGATTCGGTGATCAGAATTCAATTTTACTCAGATTTAGCCAAAGCTTATATACAATTTCAGGAAGGTTAATAATTTTCTATTACAATAATCAGATTAAGAATTATACAGACAACTCATACATATTTTATAACAGCTCTTGCTTACAGAGGTCTTGATTGAATCACCTGTTTTCCCATAAACAGGTTTAATCCCATCTTCTGTAATCTTCAAAGTTCTTTTTGCTCCTACCATGGCATCCTGTATATCAGATCAGCCATGCTGAGCAAGTATGTCTTACTCTCTGTCTTGTGTATTCCCACAAGCATTCTATTCCTGCTCAGAGAATTCTTATCACCTTGGCATTCCACTGTTTCCTGTTTGCACCTAAAAGCCCAAGAATTGATTGGTAATTTATACTAAATCCTGCATGCCCTTAGGGTGCCCTTGAAGAACTTTCTTGAGTCATTGTGGGTTTTAATGCACAACAGTTAAAAAGAGCAGGACTTTTTTTTTTTTTTTTTTTTTTTTTTTTTTTTTTTTTTTTTTAGGAATATGATCTTCATCCATACAAACCATCATTTCTATTAGTCACAATGACAGTGAGTCTTGAGGGATGATGAATATAAAAAATTCTTTTGCTACAACCTGAAATATAACAACCTAGATATTTTAGATCAATGAGAGAGTCATGAACCCCAATGTGGAGTTTTGAGTGATTTTCTGTGAGCCACAACTGTCACAGATAGAATGTGCATTTTGGAAGAGATTGTGGTAGTACTAAATTGGAACTAAATAGCAAAGTGGAAAAGTCAGGAAGTTCTACCTCTTCAGCCTTTAATAGAGAAGACTCCTGGTGAAAATACCCTGCAGTATATAAAGTGAAATGATAATGACAATAATTTTTTTTTTTTTTTTAAACCTTTTTCTGTTAAATGTATTCTATCTCAGTGACTCAGTGAAATTCTGTGGGTTCCTTCAAGCTCCGGATGTTCTCTGTACATTTTACCTATGTTGATTATTTCCGCTTTTTGTCTAGTTGAATTACAGCATTTTCCTAAATGCTTCTATGTCTTTCTAGTTTTATTGCAAGTTTATTGTAACTGAGTCTAATTATTATATTTAGACTTAACAATGTGGAAAATCTGCAATATCTTATTAAGTCTTTCAGAAATGGCTGTTAACAGCTTATTGCTTTGAAGAAATACATGGATAAGTTATGCTCCAGCTTGTGGTAAAATGACATTTCATTTTGCCCAAAGAAAACTAACCTGATTGTGCTACTAGATGCTACCAAATAGCTATTTCCCTACACATTTTATGCAATTTTAAAAAGTAGATATAAAATATTGTGAGTAGAGGGAGAGAGAGTCTGATGACTATTGCATGAATCATCTAATGTGAATATTGTTTCCTGCAGTATCTCTCAGTAGAAAGAAAATCTCTGAGACTGTGTTGGGGAGGTTTGTGTTAGGTTTTTGAAAAGGTTCTTCCCCCAGAGGCAAGTTGGGCACTGAAACTGAATCCCCAGGGAAGTGGTCATCTCACCAAGACTGACAGAGTTTACAGAGTGCTTGGACAACACTCTTGGGCACATGATGTAACTCTTGGGGTGATCACCTGCAGAGCAGGAGCTGGACTTCAAATGATCCTTGTGGGTCCTTTCCAATTCAGGATATTTTATGATTCTATTATCTTCACTTCATGCAATGGCTGTGTGACTTTATCATAGAAGAATACCAAATTAGTTAAACGGAACCTTCCCTTTGTGAACCCATCTTGTGGACTATATTGTAGGTCATATATGATTTAAGTTTCTTTCTGGAATGTTAACTGGAATAGAACCAGATTATTTCATGGAGCCTAAAATTTCATAAGATTTCTGAGTTTAAGAGCTGTATCTTGTCCTAACTCAGCAACAAAGATTGTGTCATGTTTACATTCAGAATCTTGAGGCGATATCTATAAGGAGGTCTAGATTTCTAAACCTCCCTTACATTCAAATGAGCTTTAGGAAAAGATGTGGTTATATACTACAGTTATGTGGTGTAATTTTGCGTGCCATAGTGTAATCAGGATATGTGGAAGGCCAATATGCATGACTCTGGACTTGGAGCTCTGAGAACCAAACACTTCCAGAATATTCATGATTTTTGGAATGTTGGGTTTGGCAGTTATCAAATAAAGGTAATACATAAACTGTAAATGAGACACTGGTTCCATGCTTTACTAGTCTTGTAATTAGAGAAATGTAAATTTAATACCTACTTATTTGAAAGGTATTTCCATTTTTCCTCCAGAGGGAAGTAAATGCTTTCAAAAATCATTTTCAGAAGGCACTTTTGAATGAGGATTTTTTATTCATTGTGTATAAATTACGTGAATTATTTGTGGACCTTAAGTAGTTGAAGAACTGCTTTATTTGGCAATTAATTTTTGTGAACATTGAACAGTCTGTGGACTACATTTTTATGCACCTGCCAAAGGTAGCTAGGAAGATGAAGTAAGACTTAAGTTGTCATAGAGATGGTTTTGTTCCTATAACAAATTGCAAGTTAATTCTCTTTAGATTTAAAAATTCAATTTTCAGTAAATATACTCAAAATGTTGCTCTTGTATGTTGAACGAAGAAAATTTCTCTGTTAAGTAAATTTCTCATCTTTTTAAAAAGAAATGAGCCCTCAGAACATTCTTCAAATAATCTTCAGGTTCTATTAAAATAAAATTAAAGTCATATTTATTCTGTGCTTGCTTAATGTATACTGTGTTGAGATTGCTTTTTTTCAAGGAAGAGACCTGTGGCCAGCAAAAAAAAATATTCTGAGTAGATGACACAAGCACTGTTCTGTGACTGCACCTTCTAAAACATATTAACTAGACTTTTTCCCCACTTCACCTAGCCTTATTTCTCCTCTTGAGTCAACAGAATAGTATTATTTTACTGGTTTGTTTTTTTTAATCCTTTTAATGCAAAGGATCTGATATGTTGCACTGGTTTTGTTACAGGTGCAGAAGTGGGTTTTAAAATATGGAAATTGGATTTTTGATTGCAAAGTAAAAGTGCGCAAAACCTTCTGGAATAGTGTTGAAAAGATGAAAAGATCAGAATGATGTGAAATTCTTCCAATTTAATCTTTTCTGTATAGTGTCAATGGTACTTGAAAGTTACGCTTTCCAGAAATGTACCACGTACCAGGAAGTATTGGTTTCTAACACATTTTCATCAGTCTGGAAATAGGTATTTTATAGATATTTCAACGCAAGATTGGGAAAAACAGAACATGAGACAATTCTATGACTTAATGGTTTTATTCTCAAAATCAGAAAATTAATAGACTTAAAACAATATCTAATTAGAGTTTCCATAACCCCTCGAAAGCACAATGCAATAAATGGAACCAAGAAACAAAGACCCATCAATGAAAAACATGCAAATTTCAAACAATTAGAATGAAGGGGGTATTTTACACAGAAACTCTATTATTCTGTATTAAAATGTTCTACACAGACATGTCAAAGAAAGGAGAGCTTTGTCTCAGAGCTAAATCAGTAAGTTCCTTTAAAAGTATACAAATTAAAATATACAATATTTTATATATATACAAATTATTTTTAGATCAAAAAAATCAAATTTTAGATCAAATTATTTTTATATATTTATATATATACAAATTATTTTTAGATCAAAAAAATCAAATTTTAGATCAAATTATTTTTATATATTTATATATATACAAATTATTTTTAGATCAAAAAAGTCCTATTTATAGCTTTTCAAAAAAAATCAGTGTATGAAATACAGTTGGAATTTTAAATACTTCTAGTAATTAGAATAAAAGTTTTTACAAATATTTCTTAATAATAATTATTAATGTTTTACCTACAGCTGTCTATTTTGTAATTGATTGAATATTTCTAATTTGATGTGATAGTATTTTATTAGATAAAAAAAAATCGGATTATCTGATTAATGGGACAGCATTAATTATATATAAGCATCTAGAAGTCTTGAATTAAAAAAAATAAATTAATTTCCTTTATGTGTTCTTTATTTTCCTTATAATATTTAATGCAAGTCATCAGGGATTAAAAGGCATAAAATACTGGCTTAATGACTAGGCAGCACACTCCTAAAAATCATGAGGACTTTTAGCATCAGAGAACCAAATCTCCTCAATTCCTCTGTAATGGATTACAATTACCTGTTACATTAAAACTTCCATTAAATGTCCTAGGGTGATGCACTTAGACAAGATTTTAAAATATTTCATACCTCTCCCAAGAGTAGTGATCCTAGATAAATATACTCAAGGAAATGTTTAGTTTATTTATGAAAACTGTGCCAAAGATGCTGCAGACTTAAAACCAAACTAAAATGCTGAATTTTACCAAACTCCATTTTGTCTACTTGTCCTCAATGAAATTTCAGCAGAGCCAGACCTAATTAGATCTCAACTACAGAAATTTTGTGAAACAGCTTCAAATCTTCTCAAAAGCCATTACATCTGAATTTCCTTGCTTATAACTACATCTATGAAGTATGAAATCTTATCAAGCTCACTGTATTACAAAAAACTGTAATGATTTCCATCATGAGTTGCACATTCAGCCATCTAGTTCCATCTAGCCGTCTAGATCCTTCCATCCTTCAGCATGGAGCTATCCGTTATCTGCCACTGAATATTTGCTATGAACATTGGATACTAAATTATTATTTAATTTCTATTAAAGGAAACATATTGGAACAAATCATTGAAAATACAATTTTTACTTCTAGTATGCTCCTCAGACATAGAAAGTAGACTGGAAAAGACTTTATTAAGAATTCACAATTTCTTATTAAGATTGAATTACAGCAGAACTGTTTGTCTCCTCTATCTTGTTCTTTTTTGGTTTCACTTACAAAGTCCCAAATACTGATGAATCTGCCTGAGGAAAGGAGATTACTGTTACTATTCTTGCATCATGCAAATTAGTGCACTTGAAAATCTTGATGAAATGAAGATTTAGCCACATTAATTCTGTGTGTGGATGATACCATTATGACTAGGATATAATGAGCCTGAGAAAAGACAGTAATAAATTCTACTTTTTTTCACATGAAATGCTATTTCAATTTTTTAAAAAATCAATGCAACTATGTAGAATGTATACTCAAATACATATAAAATAAAATTATTTTTGCAGTTATTTTCCTTTAAAAAGCATTTCTGAAACTAGTCCAAATATAAATCACCAATTATATTATTTGAGCTAAAAATGTAGAAGTATGAATTTTTGAACACATTAACAGCCCATATTAGCCCTCTATATTCATAACACTCTTTATACTAATAATGCTGTTGTGATGTATGTATATTAAGATTCTATATTCTGAGTTTCAATTTCTATTCCAGTGCCTAATAATCTGGACTATTTACATAATTTACCTTTATTATGGAATGCATTTTATGCTATTTACATTATTATCTTGTAAGCAAGGAGAATAGACATTGCCAGTGAACAGTGTGAACAACACTAAGAGTGAGGTTGCTGATAGTAAAAATGGAAAATCTAGTGTATACTAATACTAGGGAACTTTTATGAGAGAATAAGAAGGGGAAAAAAGTGAAAAAGGACAAGGGTAACAGAAAAAAAAAAAGATATTTGAAAACACCATTCAGTTTATGCATTAACAGTTATGCAGCATGAACTTAGAACACTTCCCTTCAATTTTCACACATGCCACCATGTACTGCTTCATAAGTGGTTAAGATGATTTGGCCTGTATTTGTTCTGCTTCTCTTCACACAACTTGGACTCTAGTGGATAATTTATCAACTACTTCAGATACTGTTTTTACTAATATGAAAATTTAATTAATCTTCAAGTTTCTTCAAGGAAAACACAAGAGTTTTTAATATTCCATGTTTATATCTTGTCATCATTTCAACAGCTAAAAAATGAAAGGAGATGGGATTCCAGCAAGAAACAGAAGACCACACTTGTATAAATGTACAGTTCTTGTTCCAGTAATCAAATATTTTGTTTACTGTGCTTTAGTAGAATTGCAGTTGTTCAGGGATACAAGTGTTCCAGTTAATTTTAGCCAATTAAAATACCAGAAAATTTAGCAGAAATTATTCTTCCTCCCCCCTCAAAATGAAGCCAAAACAAAACAAACAAACAAAAAACCCAAACAAACAAACAAAAAATCAACAGTTACAGTATTTTGTCAACTCTTTTTCAGTACATCAGTGAATTATGAGTATTATAAAATAATTTGTATTATCTTGAACTCTGATGAAAACTTATCTGCAAGATCTTTGATCTCAAGCTTTTTTATAGTAATCCCTAATTTTCTTCTGATTTTCCTAAGAAGTTTTCTTCACTCAACCTCTTATTCCTTTATGAATTTATTTCTGTTGATATTACATTGCTGACTCCGGAAGCCTTTTCTGGGTTAATTGGTCCAGGTGGATTAATTTGGCATCAAATTACACAGCTCTTTTTTTTTTTTTTTTTCATTTTGCGCTAAGTTTTTTGGGGTCACACTGAGTGAACTGCACTTGGATACTTAAAAAAATCAGGAATACTTTTGAAAAATTTTTTTTTTTTTTTTTTTTTTAATTTGAATCTGGGCTCAGTTCAAATCTCTTTGAAATTAGTGGCTAAATTCTCATTGACTTGACTGGGTGCAGAATTGGGCCTGAACCCCCTATGTAAACTTATTTTAAGTGGCTTATCTTAGTGCGTTAAAAAGTAACACTGCCTTTGGTTTGATTGAAATACTTGCAGAGCACTCACAATCCTTAGTGTTATTCCTTTTTCAAACATACATAGGTAACAACACACACACACGTAGTTTCTACAGTTTTAGTTGTTCACTGCTCCTTAAATACATATAAAGTCACTTTTTCTAATCTTTATGACCAATATCTACTGTTTCTGTAAGTGATATTCCCAGATTTTGTAAACCAATAAAGGACACATTTGTTCTTAACCTAGACACATAAGGTTTAATTATATTAATTGACTGAACGTGTTTGGTCGGAGATGGATCTTAAGTGTTTTATCTGCTAATCTGTCATCCTTAATGTTGTGGCATCATTGCACAAAATACAAACTCAGAAAGGTAGAAAGTAAATGTGTGGTTCTTTCCACAGATTCTTTTCAAATCTGGTGCTTTCAAACAAACTAAAAATCTAGATCACAAAAAGAAATCAGCTCAGGATAACAGGCAACTGATTATTATTCTTACCACTTCCCTGCCATGACCACATTATTCTTTATGTACTTCTGACAGCCAAAAATTACAGGAACAAACTATGCATTGTAATACTGCATTACAATATTGGTTTTGAAACTAAACACTAATTCTCTAATTAGAGAGATAATAAATGCCTTAAATAATGTGACAAGAAAATGACAAAAAATAGGAAGAGAAATTATACTAGTGCTAGAAGAAAATGACAAAGAAATAGACATACAGGAAAGCACTAAAGGAAAGAAGAAAGAAAAAAAAATGCAAATAGTGAAATACCCATCTGGGATAGCATTAAGCCAAACAAACATTTTATCTTCTATTATTCTTAAATGACCAATGAAGTCTAGGTGCTAGTGAAATAGCCATATTTATACGAGACTCAGGGAAGATTTAGATCTTCAAAAGCCTTCAAGAGAGAAACATTTTTGTGGTTCCATTTTTGTCTGTACATCTACTATGTAAACTAAAAAAGGGAAAAACTCATTAAAAAAACCCTTGTAAAATAACATTAAAAACAGCTTTGTCAAAAATGACAGAATTCTCAGACCAGATGATATTATGATTGTCTACAAAAAAATGCCTATATGTCTACATTTACTATATTCTAGAGAAATATGATCCTTGGACAACAGATTGACACTTTGCATACTAACACTGCAACTGCAGTATAACATTTCTCCTGAGTGACTTAGCCATGCTTAATACATGCTGTCTTCTGTGTGGTTGAATGGAGAAGTTAGAAACATTTATGTTCACAATAGTTCTTGAGCCTAGCAGTCAATTAAGAAAGCATACTCACTGCAGCATAAGAGCCCACTTCTCTGTCTAGCATGTCTGGACTTTGGTTTGTATGTTCACAGCTGTGACTAATCTATAAACTTTACAGTGTTTATAAAGCCTTTACTAGTATGCTGAATAAATAATTTAATACAGAATCCTTTCCAAGTATCACGCCTTCTAAAATAAAAACCACATCTCCATTTAAAGAAATACTCTGTTTTTCCCTGCCAACATAGTGAAATTATGCCTTACGTTTAAAAAGACTAGCTATCTTTAGAACACAATAGGAACTGGCAACCATGTCAAGATGAGCAGGAATCTGTCACTGAAGGAAGTTTGATATATCTGAATGGAATATGTCTCCTAGAATATCTATGTAACTATGTAAATATAAATGTATAAATATACATGTAACTATATCTATGTATATATATATACATGTGTGTACACATACATGTATACACACATACATATATATATATATAAAATAAAATCAACTGTTTTTCTGTAGCCATGTTACTCCCATAAATATCTAGAAAGCCGCTTTGCAGTAGACAAACTGGGGCTCTAGTGCACAGCACGCTGAAGCAGAGCCAGCTATGGGCCCTTGTCACACAAAAATGCAATGGTACCTAAAGCTGCAGCAGGAGAAGTGTCCCAGCAGGTCAAAGGTGGTGATCCTCCCTCTCTGATCAGCACTGGTAAGGCCACATCTGAAGTCCTGTGTCCAGTTTTGGGCTCACCAGCACAGGAAAGATATAGACTTACTGCAGCTTGTACATCACAAGCCACTAAGATCATTAAGGGGATGTGTGGTGGTGCAGAATTATTTTGTTTTGCTATAGTTCAAGTTACTTTTGCCTATTGATTTATGTAAGTTATTGTTTGTAACATGTACTCTGATGGTTTGTTCCATGTACCCCATTTTCCTATTCCCACAGTTGGTTTCTCCCAAACTTTTCCCCTGTCAGTCCTGTCAATCCCTCCCCCATCCTCNAGAGTCCTCCTTTCTTCCTTTGCCACAACCACACTTCGCCTCTGCCTCACTGGTGAAAGAATCCACTGTGCAGACAGTGGCTCCAGTGCCAGTCCGTGACTGTGGTCTGCTGTGGCGGGGCTAGCCGGTGTACAGCCACGGGCAGTTACAGGGATGGACATATGAGAAGAGGATGAGAGCTGGAACTCTTTAGCCTGGAAAAGAGAAGGCTCAAAGGGGATCCCATCATTATGTATAAATACCTGATGGAAAAGAATGAAGAAATGGCAAGCAGACTCCTTTCAGTAGTGCCCACTGACAGGACCAGAGGAAATGGGGACAAATTAAAAAGGATTCAATTCCATCTGAACGCAGGAATTTTGGTTTTGGTTTTTTTTAACTTTGAAATTGAGCAACTATAATAGGGCGTCCTGAGACACTGTGGAATTTCCATCTGTAAAAGAATTCAGAAGACAACAGGTCATAGCTCTGAGCAACGTGATCCAGTTAAACCTGCTTGAACTTCCAAGGTCAATCATTCTCTGTAATCTGATATTCTAATTTTGTAATTCTTTGACTGCACACAAAAATTTTAATTATCTGAGGCAGAAGCATGGGAAAAGGGACATCCTTCATGTATCCTGAAGGAATGCTTTGATAACCAATGTTTTCAGATCTCTTGTTATTCCTATGGCTAATAGCATATATTTGCAGATGATTTACCAATGATTCCATAACACCTGACTGTTAGGTCTTGGCTGGGTGACTGTGAGTTAAACTCCAACTGTCACAGCAGAATTAAAATTAGGATATATTGGACCATAAACTTCAGGTGTCAGGGCAACTGAAAAAGTAAATTTTTATACCAATATAGCTGGAATCCAAAATTTGGCTAGTCATAATAATTAGTCAGTTTAATAGCAGCTGCATAAGATTTTTCAGAATATCAGTTTGGATTTAGAATCCTAAATTGTACTTGTGAAATTTGTGGTATCACAAATAGTACAGTATATTTATTTATTTTTCATTTTATGCACTAAAATTGTACATCAAAATTGTACATTATCAAAAACTACAGTCTCTCTATTCTAAATAATTAAGAGCTATATGCGTATTGTGCAATAGAAGACTAAAGGTTTATAGGAGTATTTGACCTAACTCTAGAGACATTACAAGCCACTTTATTTATCAATTTTTTTTTTTTTTTTTTTGATTCAAAGGATTTCCAGTTCCATTTAGATTCATTAGATTACTCCTAAAATGAAAAATCAGACTAAATGATTGAGTCAGAACAGGCTAGGAGCAAATTTTCATAACAATCTCTTTTTTTTTTTTTTTCAATGTAGTATCAGTACTTAGTAGAATACATAAGAAAAATTTTCTACTATTTTATTTTTAGAAACATCACCCTAGTAGATCACACATAGCAAAAATATTGCACAATTTTCATTTTCCTTTAAAAATGTGGAGGTAAGAGTGTATAATCTATATCACTTAAGAATTTGAATTCAGACAAGATTCAATGATAGAGAAGATGTAAAAGGCTATTTTTACTGTTTTTATTTTCAGTGATAAAAAAATCAAATGCCAGAAAACCAGCTTTAAATTTCAAAAATATATATTATATGGACAGAAAACCTTAAGAATATTTCAGAATGTGTAGATCACGTTTTCAGAAGGCGGTGTGTGAGTTCTCCTCTGTTCAGAGAGAAATCTCTTCCTGATCACTCCTTTACTGTCCTATAGTTTTGGGTTTTTTGTTTCCTGTCAACACTATCAGTCTCTTGTTTTGAAAAATATCTCTTTCTATAGAGATTTAGAAACTCATATAGAGCTTACATATGGATAATTCAAGTTCTGTAATGAATCCATTTTGCTTTCTTGTATTTTCACTTTGAGTCTTGATTTATTTATTGTTTTAATTTGAAATGTTTAGTCAGAATATCAGACACATTTCCCTTCTGAATTGCATTTATGATTATGTATATTCAAATTTCTTCCACATCACAAGTGCCAAGGTTACTATCCCGCTAGCAAACACAATACATCAATATGTCAACTCTATTAAAATCTAAAATGTTTCCATGGCAAAATTTTATTACTGAAAGACTATTACAAAACAAGAGCTTCAGAGTCATGCTATGCTCTCCAATAATTGATTTCTGTCTGGTGATTCTACTTGTCTTAATATTAAACTTCCTTTATACTTCTAAGCAGCAAGCCTTTCTAAGATGTCTTAAAAATTATTCCAAATATTAGTGGTGCCTTTAATTAAGAAAGTGTGACTTGACATTTTAAAGTAAACTGCCAAAATGTTAGGATAAGTAGCTTTCTCATAACTTATGTAACAATATACATTGAGTACAATCATTCATCTTACCTATCAATTCAAAATACAACTGACCTATGTTGAAGAGAGGTGAACATCTCCCCTTCCAGCTCTCAAGTCCAGATTTCTTCTCTAAAATCAGCCTTTAAATGTCATTCATTTTTCCAAAATATTTCTATTTTTTAAAACTTTTTTTTTTCCTCACTTATGATATCCCCACATTATTAAACTTCCAAACTGCAAACCCATGTTTCAGGACTACAGGAGGTAAATCACAAGAATTTTAAACTGCGAACTATTGTTTCTGTCTGGGTATGTACAGTGCTATGTAACAAAGGTGTAATTGTTCTTCAGAGAAGGAATATTGTTTTGGAAAATATGTCCTTATAGAGAATGCTGTTAAACAATGCCAAAGGCTTGGAAGAAAAATATGTAAAATAAATACTTCATTAATTAGCCAGGATACTGTAGAGATTGAAGGTAGTTCCTATTTCATCTGAATTACAAATTGTTTCAAATCTCTTTGCTTTTTCATGGCTAGGGACATGTCTTTGAGAAACCTTAGCTTTTATAAAACAGCAAATGTGTTGACAAATATTCTTTATCAATCTTGCAGATTTGGTTTTCCAGAAAGCATGGAAGGAATTCAGCCCTTTTGAGAGCTGCGGATTTTAACTCTGCTGGAATCAAACTAAACTAGACTTTGGCTTACTTACATGTCTTTGAGCATTACCAGAAATAGTGGTTGTTTCTTGATACAAAGTATGAAGCACGAAATTTTCAGTTTCAGATAGCAAAATCTTGAGTCTTATGAATTTTTCCTAGCATTTCTACATGATGTCTTCCAGGTAGGTACATGACTTGTGCTGTAGTGCATATAAGTGGGATTTGGTTTTTGAAACCAGGCCTGAAAGTGAATTTACAGTGTTTAAAATGTTTCAATACTAATTCAAATGCATATGTCTAGCATTGCTGATCTGCTTGTGTGTAAGAAAATCTGGTTTGCTGGATTTACTGCACGTATATTAAAGACACTGCATTCTATGCTGTATAAAGTGCCTAGTCCATGAGCCCATTAAGTTTCCAGTATCATCTTGGACATTAAAACCATCTTGTCCTTTTTTTTTTTTCTCAACCTGTTGTTTTTCAAGGCTGATAAAATAACTTAATAAGCTCAGTTACCTAAAATTATCTCTTCTTATAAGCCCGCTCATAGAACTAAATGATAGGGATGAACCATTCTGACCTTTTCTAAGAGAAAGGTTAATTTAATGTTCATAATTAAATAGACAATTTGTATCAATATTTTTTAGGATCTAGTTTCTCACTTCTCAATTTTTCTCCTTTTTTAAGACTAAGGCAAGGACGTCACAGTGCACCCTTCTATTTCATTTGCTCAAATTTACTCTAAAGTAATCATTGCTTTGTTTCCCACCAGCCATTTTTGTAGTGTTTTGCGCTCCTTTTCCTAGCTGTTTAGTTTTTCTTTTCAAGATCTGTTTGTTCAAGTAGGTTATATGCTATTGTTTTTATTTTCTGAGTGAACAAAGAGAAAATGTATTTCTACCAATAGTACTCACACATGAGAGGAATTTAGTTTCTCTGATAATTTGTGTATGTAAAACTCAATTGCTATGAACATCTATGGAAAAGAGCCAAAAACCACGAAGCTAGCCAAGGAAATGCATTTTTTAAAGAGTTGACAAGTATTCTTATTTATTTAATGTTTTTCTGTCATTCTAGTTTTCAATAATCCAGTATCTTACTAGTCCTTCCCCTGATTCCAACTAACATCGTTCAAAGTAATTTCTAATATTGATACCCAACCCAGATCAGCCTGTTGAGCCAATAAAAATAATGTACCAGTACGAATAAGAATTAATCCATTTTCATGTTTAGAGATTGTGACTAAAATATTCAGCATAAAGACACAAAAAGACACAAACTTACATCTGTTAGCAAATCCTTTGTTACTTATTTTTGGAACCACTATTCTTATGAGTGTTTCTTTTGAAACTGCCAATTTGGAAAGAAGAAGTAGATTCTTTGTCATTTAAATTTAATGGTCTTAATTAAATTTAATTAAATAGGCTCTTGTGAATTTGAGATTATTTTTGTTATTTTTTTTATCTTGTCTTCTGGGTGTGATAAAGCAGGTGGGTGGGGTTGTTTTTTTCTTTGGATTTTTCTAACACATACATCATACAATTAAGTATAGCACTATGATACTAGGTATTAGAATGATCTCTCATCAATGTATAGGATGAGCTGGTGTTTTACCATTTGTTACTTTTTGGAATATTTATACTAGCAGCAAAATGTAACTTCAATGGAGATTTGCACAATTTAGTCTAGAGAATGATGATTATAACAAACGTGTTCGTTAAAAGATTAATTTATATACTGGGGAAAAAAAGCAATAAAAATTTACTAATTTTGAGATGCAGGATAAAAAGATTTACTCTCTGGAAACATTTTTTTTCTGTCAGTGGTGAAAGAATGAGTTTACATAATTATTTAATATATAACTTTTAATATGTCACTTATGCTAAGTATGTCATCCTTTGCTCTGCAGTTTNNAGTTTGTTTTCAACAGAATCTGGCATAATGCAGAGTCACTGGGACACAGTAACTGAACTTAATGGATAGACTGTATATCAGCAGCTTTCTAACAGTGGCTTTTTAGAAAGAATTTCAGAATCAGATGAGGAAACAAATTGCATTTTGCATTGCTAAGTGAAAAGCTATTATTCACTATAGTTGCCCAAAAAGCTACATTAAAGGTAGCCCATTTTCATCTGTACTCTTGAAAGCACAATATTGAGCTCTACTTATTCCAATATTGTGGAAAAAAAATGCAAAAAACCCAAACCATCCCTCCCCGCAAAAAAACCTCAACCCCCCCACCCCAAAAAAAACCCAAGCAAACCACCACAAAAAATATTATAACTTCCTAAAGAGAATGAAATTTCCATAATATTTCTCAATTATTATTGTAAGTTCCCAATATCCTTAGATTGTTGAACACATCACTTTTCTCATCTTTATTATTATACTGGATCACTGAATTGGGGGAGGATCTCAATAGCTAGAGAAAATTCTTAATGTTGCATTATTTCATAATGACAGATTATTTTGTGTGAAACATGCTGAAACTGCTGTCAAACTGACTTTATCTTTTAGGAAATTAAGCTGCATTATCTCACAAAATGCAGACTTCTTATAAAAGCAGCAAGGCGAATCTAGTGCATAGTTGTCAGGAGATAATCACTCCCCTTGGGAATTATAGATATTCTGCAAAATCTCGTATCTTTTACAGCCTTAGGGATATGATTATATTATGACAAAAATACCCCTGTTACTTACATTTTTCAGTGAAGGACTAGCTGCAATCATCTAGTTGAAATACCTCGAGAGCATTTCTTTATTCTATTAAATTTCAAGTCTTAAATAACCACATCAGAGAATATTCCTCATTCAGCTACAGAATTCTAAAACTTTTTAAAACTTTGTTACTGGAAAGTATGAAAGGAAGAGGCTTCTGCAATAATATTTATATTAATATTAAAATAATATGAGATCTATGTTTGAAATTTATCATAATATGCAGTACTGAAAACAATGCTATAATAGAAAAAAATACAATAGAAATTATATTAGGATCAGAAAAATTTGGGGTTTTTCCCCCCCAGTTTTTAAAGCATCAAGTATATATTAACTGATTTCAAGATCAGTGCTAGCCTTGCCTTTGGGCCAGGTGGGACACAATGACTTGAAAACTGACTTGTGGCAATGTGGTATTGTTTTAACCATAACTATATAAAGAATATCTTTCCTTCTGGAGTGATTTATTTTTTTTTAATTTAACTTGAAAAAAATAACCATCTATGGATTTGGTTTAACATTTAATTCATATATTTATGAAAATTATGGGATAATTTCGTGACACTTCAGCGGCAGAAGATATCTTGGTACAGTCAAGAAAGACATAATTCACTCTTTTTTTTTGGAAATTAAATGCTGGGGTTTTTTTCATTTTGTTTATTTGCAACAGTATTTTAAAGTTAAAGAGACTGTTTCTTTTGGGTATCTGAGAAACAACATATGAAAGAAGGTCTTCAAAATGAGAGTTACCAGTGGAGGAATAGATATCATCTATTTCACAATATATGGGACAGAGCAAGGGCCCCTCAAGGGCCTGAACCCACTTTCCCTTTTTCTTAGAGTTACAATTGAACTCCAAACTACATATTATTGTGGCCTTGTTTCATAGTGTCTATATATCTAATTGTAATATTTGAGCACCAGTTAAAAACTTCTAAACTGGCTTTTAACAAACTATCTTTTTTATCAGATGTACACGGAAGTGTAATTCTACAGCCAAGAAATTTTTTCTACTTATTGAGACCTTTAAGACAAACTAGGAGTACAGACAGTTAAGTACATGTTAAGCCAAAAAAATTAATCTAAACCTTGCTAGTCAAGGGATCTCCTTGTAGGACTGAATTCTAAATGGTACAGACAAGCCTTTAATACCAATAGTTTACCCATATTTTTACATAATGGAGACAGTCCAACAAAAAGAAAATATATTTACTCTATAGTTTTGAGATTAGAACAAAAGTTGTTGAAAGCTGAATGTCCAGGTTAAATTTAGGTGAGAGTGAGCTAAAATTTATAGACACTAAGAGAAATTTGCCTAAAAATAAATTATCATTTCTTAAACCAGATGTTAAGGATCTTATGGATCCCATTACATTTACTAGTGAACCTGAGTGCACTAATGGACTTTGATGTCTGGAGGCCTCCCCAAGCCTGCCCATGTCTCAGGACACAATTTTAGAAACCAGGGCTATCAGACAATGCCCAGAGATGCCACAGCAGGGCCAGTCTCTAGCTCCCTAACTTTATGCTTTTTCCAGTGTACACAAGTGGTGTCATGTCCTGTTAGTGATTGCCAGTGAGAAGGGTCTAATTGGGTCTTTTTCAGTCATCAGATTTTTAGCACACACTGATATGATCTCCTGGAGCCTTCTCTTCTCCAGTCTGAATATTTCTTTCTTCTCCAATATAAGACGCTTCTGCTATTTAATCATCTTAATGACACTGAAATCTGGTCTTAAGGAAAGTGTTTATGAGGTTGTAAGAAGTTTCTCATATATTCTGAAGTTTTACATCCAAATTTTCCCATGAAAATTACATGAATTACATCCATTTTGATGAGCAGGTTTAGTTCAGTATTAAGATCCAAAACTGCTTAAAAACAAAAATATCCAAATGGTGGAACAGCTTTTCTCATTAAATTTTTGTGCAGTATATCAAACAGTGTCTAATCTTCTTGAGGAATCTAGAAAATCAGTTGCCAGTAAGGCTAATATATTGATCAATATCTTACTACCTCGTTTTTTGTGCTTGCTGACCGTATATCTGACAAAGAGCTTGAATTTAGGTTAACAGTATTACCTGGTGAAAGGTAATCCAGAGTCTTAATAACTGGACATGGGGAGCAGCAAGGTGAAGCAGTATCAGAAGAATCAATGAGACTAACTACTATAATACAAATTAAACAACAGCATGAAAAATAAACAAAAATTCTAATCAGGAACTGAAAACTGTACCAGAGAGGTTATACAAAGTTAATCTCTTCAGAA
>WEIU01019369.1:37747-49641 GCA_013389925.1 Aegithalos caudatus
AACACAATGTTCTAGCAGTTGCTGAATGGTGTCTGCATACAGCTGGACCTTCTCTGCATCTCACTTTATCCATCAGTGAATGAATTGGGGAGCACAACAGTTGGGAAGGGACACAACCAGACATTACATGTGCTAAGCAAAAAATATTCCATGTGCATAATATCATGTTCAACAAAACTAGGGAGAAGCAGTTTTAGGTGGATTTGCAAACTTGCTCAGGAACTGTCTGAACCTGCTGCCTATTGCCTTGGCATNTGCCTACCTGCAAACTGGGGTTACTCCACAACAGCTGTCAACATGGATGAGATTAATCTCTCTCATAAAGCCTGAGTAATTACTTCTTGAAAATTATGAGATTGGCAAGAAATTAAATCTTACAGTTTGCAGTCAGGATTCTATCATCCTCATTATCCAGAAGTAGTGTTCTAGTCTGTCTTTTGACCACTTGAAATAAACAGATACACAGATTACAAAACTTTAAGGAGGTACTAGCCTGATTTCAGATTAACACAGGTCACAGAATAAATCTTGGAACTAATTGATGCTGGACTAGAGAAACTTATTACTATCATCACCATTAAAATTAAACTCTGTATTTCTAATATATATTAATATTTTGTCAGCATCCAGGTACAAGACATTGTGCCTCAGCCTGTTAGTCTGACATGACAGGATACTTGGCTCAGGATCATTTATTCCAGATCAGTATAGCTTAAGCAGTGTTTCAGTGACAGAGTGATCAGTTGTCTTTGTAACTTTTTTTATTTTTATGTGCCATTCAGTGTTCTGGAATATTTGAAGTACTTAAAACAATTTCCCCAATATGAAAATATGTCCTCACAGTTGGCCTCAAAAACTGGTATTTGCTACTGGTTTTACAGTTTGACACCCCAATATTAGTAATTGGTCTCATTCTAATTTGTCTCTCTTTCATTGTTCTTTATAATTTTGATTATGACAAAGATTATGCTTTTTTGCATATAACAAGAATCAGGACTAGAATAAATCCCTGTTATGCACATGCAGTCATTATCTACATACAACCCCAATTTTGAAACCAGTAGTGAGTCAGTTTTCACTTAATATTTACACTGATAGCATTCTAGTCTCTCTATTCCAAAACACTGAATCACATGCATGCCTTACCATCTCTACTTCTACTACATCCTCACTACTGTTTATATTAAATTCTCATAATATCTAATTTTAAAAGATAGTAGATGAATATGTTTTTCAGACACCAATCTGAGCTGTCATTTTTGAAGTCATCCTGATTTGAGCTATTAAATTATTGTTTAAGTCTGCTCTAAAATTTTCTTATAAGAAACTGATTTTGTTCTGATTGTTAACATGGAGAAATCACAGTTGTTTTTAGCTTTCTCATAATCAGAATTATGAGCTTCTGAGCAACTCCGGGATGAACCCTTGTACTTTAGCTGTCATTCTTCTATTTTGAGGTATTTCAGTAAGAAAATTTAGGTTTGAAGATTTACTATTAAAATAAAGGTTGTTTGTCTGAGTCCTTCATAAGGACTTTTGCAACACCAGCCCTTATAACAGTCACATAAAAAACACATCATGATATCCACACCTATAAGTTTAATGGGAAGCATGGTTTTAAAAGAGTTATAGTAGGCATAGCACCTTTGAATTTTATCAGTCTACAGGGATTTGTATGGTACGCTTAAACTCTCAGAGGATGTGGATCACCCTGTAATGGGTAGCTTTTTTTGTTCCATAGCCAACTTTCAGTCATGTGTATACACAATAAAATTTTCATTGCAGAAGAACATGACTAGAAATGAGCTCATGCTTTACTACATGTACACAATTCAGAATGTTATATTTTAAAAGAACAGTACAACCCTTTTGCAGAGAATATCAGGACAATGATAAAATGCTTATGTAGCTTTCTCTTCAGAACTACTTTGAAAAACAAATGCAGTAACTGTTTCATGCGCTTTAAATTTATGCTGTCTCTGTATCTCTACTACTATTTCAACATTCTCTGGGTACTGAGAAAAGCTGTTCTATCTCCAGACAAACCAATTTTGCAGCATTATTAATTTATAAACATCTGTAGATATTATAAGTTAATTTAGTTGCTATAGAAATCTCTACAGGAACATAAAAAATAAGAAGAGGCAAAATTAATGTGCCTTATAGTCTAGTTGCCTAGAGTGCACCCCCTAAAGGGAGAGACCAATAATTAAGTCTTGTTTACTGTGAGTTCCATTAAAACTATGTTGTCACTGATTATATCATTCTCTGATTGATTTGTCAGGTGTGAAAAACAACAACAAAAAAATTAATCCTTAATCTGCATGACTGAATAATATGTGCATTATGGAGTGCAACACCAAATTCTGCTTGAACAACTGGAGCTTTTCTACTTGCTCTTTGTTTAATTTCCCATTGTAACAGTGAATTGCTTTTGAGATAGGGGATATTGCTTCTTCCATAGATTTGGATTTGTATGTGAACAATGTAATAGAGGGAATAAAAGGATTTGTTCTTAAATTAATATAATACTTCCCTGTTTTAAAGTAACAGCAGGAAACAAAATGTGTTTCATCACCAGGAAATATGTTTAAGGAAACTGGTGGGACAGATTTTACATGGTATTAAATTCCAACTGGTAGTAATAAATTAATCAAACAAGATAACAAATGAATTTCACAATCTAGTTTATTGCTTCATTAAAGGGATTTCACTTATGTGTTTCCTGAAAGAAAGGGCATAGATTCTCTACCTCAGATATATTGGAGGGTTTAATGCTTTACTGTTATTTGCAATATGAACATAATTACCATATAAATATTTGATTCAGACACTAAGGATGAGGGTATTGTCAGTTTATTTCAGGACATGGCATACTAGTTTTGGGAGACTTGGGTATGAATATTGAAAGTAGCTGAAATGTGTATTTAACAAAAAGACAATATTATTTTCTGAAACATAATTATAGTTGGGTTATTAGAAAGTAACATAATGTTTTATTTAAATTAAATAAAATAAAATTTTAAAACCAATGTTTTAGTTAACCAAGTCTGATTGTGCACTATGTATTCTGTAGGTAATGCATTAAGTTTCCTACTCTTCAGTAAATATAACTTTCCATTACATATTAATCAGGAAAAGCAGTTTTATATGAGGCAGTGGGAGAATTTTGCTCACCTTGATATGCTTGATCACAAACAAATTTGTATCTTATGTTGTTTACTGCTGCTGCAGCTGCACTTTAGGGTCAAGGATATGTTCTGGATTTTCAAAGTAAGATCTTAAAAGGGAATAAAATCAATTCCAGCAGATATAATGACAAAATTGTAAAAGGTCAGAGTCTTGGTTTAGAAAGACAGTTGTCTGCCAGGGAAAAACTGGAGCTTCCCTTGTAATGGAGAATGTAAACCCCCTCCCTCCAAATTATTATAATTTTGCAATTAGGGGTTTTCAGGCAAAAGTTTGGGAATAGGAATAATAGTTCTTTACTAGGAATATTAAAAACAAAAAACAAAACAAAAAAAACCAAAAAAAAAAAAAAAACAAAAAAAAAAACAAAAAAAAAAACAAAAAAAAAAACAAAAAAAAAAACAAAAAAAAAAACAAAAAAAAAAACAAAAAAAAAAACAAAAAAAAAAACAAAAAAAAAAACAAAAAAAAAAACAAAAAAAAAAAACAAACAAAAAAAAAAAACCACACAAAAAAAAAAACCAAACCAACAAAATATAGTAGTACAAAAAAACATAAAAAAACTGGCAGAGTCAGAATGCGACCTGATACCCTGTTGGTCAGGGTGTTAGTAGCAGTCCAAATATGTCCTCCTGCAGTAACAGATGTGGTTCTGCTGGAGTACAGATGATCCTGTAGAAGAGTCCAGTGATGGTGAGAATGCTCTGGTCCTCCTCTGGGAAATCCAGTGTAAAACAGGATACCTGATGTTCCTGAGTCTCAGTTTTTATCTAGGTAGGAATGGTTGGCTCCTCCCACTGGGTGGAGCATCTCACAATGGGATGATGTAATTTTATCAATCGTGCAGTGAGACTTAATGGCCCATTACCAGAAGATATCCCCCAGAGGGAGAACGGGTCATGGAAGAGATAAGGAACATTGTTCCACCTGGTTTTAACAGCTGGCCCATTAAGAAAAGGCACCTACACCCTCCCCCCTCTGGAGTTATGACAAATGGGTTATACATGAGATAAAGAAAAACAGAAACAAACCCAAACCTCCCCAACTGGTTTCAACAGATGGAAAACAGAATAAACATTTTTGGTTACATATTGCAACCCAAGACAGTCAGTCACTCAAATGTGACAGTGGCCCAGTCATAGCAAACTAATCTACAAGCAGTGGCAGCTTAACATATATGATACATCCGTTAGAATACTTCAAAAGCTAGAATTGTGAATTCAAACTTGAGTAGAGGTTATGTTTTTGTTACACAAGATCTCAGTGTGGCAAAACCAGTATGCTATGCTATTAATCTTACTAAGAAATTTGATTTATAGGGAGGAACATTTTGTTTTCTCTCAAGATGTTGTTCTTTTTTTTGAAATCTGTCTTAGTTTGAAAGAGAGGTATCTGCTAAGAGAGGGGAAGGACCTTCTTAGGAAATGTAAAATTCATATCCCCTCCCTCCAAATTATAATAATTTAGGAAAATTAAAAGGGCTTTCAGGCAGGGTTATGGGTATAGGGATAACAGCTCTTTACTAATATTTATAACAATGCAAACAAACAACAGCAACTACAGCACTGATAATAAAACAACAGGAAAAAGCCTCAAAGGGGCTTTGTTTTACAAAAGCCCGGGGGTGGGGTGAGTCTGATCTCTTGAAAAAGCACCGGGCTGGAACGGTGAGATATCCCACTGCTGGATGAGTTCAGAAAGCGCTGATGTAACTGGAGCAGCAGGGATGTCCTAGCAGAGGAGGAGACACAGTGTAGCAGAAAGTCTCAAGGCAGTGCTGGAGAGAATGGCAGTGGCAGGGCAGGGTTGGCCCAACAAGGCAAGAGGAGAAGAACTCAACAATTACTGGGGCACAGGAGCCAATGATGTGAGATTTTCTCAGGACCGGACCCAGTGGAGACAACAAAAAAAAATCCTGCAGCAGACCTGCCTTCTTTGATACCAGGAGTAAGGGAGAAAAAGTGCCCCCCACCCCTTCCTCTCCCTGTATTGGTCAAACACCCATGAGCACCCAGCAATTAGTTCCCTGGAAACCCACTGGGAAAAAATTCCACAAGCAAAAAGGAAACAAATCCAACCCCCAACAAAATTTTATAACCATAATAATGGATTGCCATGAAGAAGTCATTTGTGTTGATACTTCTTCAGGATCAAAACTAAATTGATCTCCCAGCTTTTCAGGGCAAATGTGGTTTACATGCCATTTATTTTCAGGCCTTTTGGATTAAAGGTCAGCCAAATGCCATGACTAGATGTTGTAGTTTAATCCCAGTAGGCAGTTCCAGCACTGTACAGCCACTTTCCCCCCAGGTCCAGTGGTATGAGGGGAATAGTCAAGAAGGCAACCATGAGAAACAACTCTTGGGTTGCAATAAAGACAGTGTGATACGCAGAGCAAAAGTGAGAAACAAAACAAGGAATTAATTCACTGCTGCCCATGGGAGGGCAGGTGGTCAGTCATTTCCAGGAGAGCAGGGTTCTGCCACACACAATGGTGATTTGGGAAGAGAAATAACATAACTCAGAAGGTCTCCCCTTTTTATTTCGCCAGGTTTATATGCTGAGTGTGTCACCATAAGGTATGGGATATCTATTTGTTCAGTTGGGGTCAGCTGTCCCAGCTGTGCCCTCTCCCAACTTCTTGAGCAACACCAACCCTCCACACTGGTGGTGAGAAGCAAAACAGGTCTTGACCCTGTGTAAACACCTCTCAGCAATAACAAAAATATCTCCATTATCATGGATGTTTTTCAGAATAAATTTGAAATAGAACTACATACATGCGAAGAAAATTAACTCTATCCCAACCAACCTAGTACACTAAGGAAACAGAAAAGGTTGATTTCAACATACAATTGCAATTTTGTTGTCTGCTATTGTATCTCTAAAGAGTGGCTTCTGCCCCTCTAAATGAAATAATAAACAAGTACAAGGTATACCTTATTTTACTGTGTATAACAATTAGATTAAGTAAAATCCATTTGGCAGTGGATATTAGGCCTGACTTAAAAGATATAAAAGCGAGATTTCTGACCTGGAGATCCCAAATATTAACTTCACTCATTACTTCAGCCTCTCTTATATTGGGGATTTTGTGTGTGTGTGTATGTTGTTTAGTATAAAACTAAAACACAGATCTAATTTCATCAGTATTAGTAAAAGAGATTATATTGAAATCAGATTGAAAGAGTAGATGAAAGAAGAGGCAGGAGAAGTTAGAGTCCAGAAGACTGGAAGAAGTTTGTTTATGTTAAAACATGTGTTACATAAACAGTGACAATCTGAGCACAGCATACTGTATTGAACAATAATAATGACAATGAAAAAAAAATTATCTAAAAACAAAGTGCACCAGACATAACTCAGCATCATTTAATTCTAAGCTATAAGTTATTATATAAAAAAATGCAAATTTCTACTTAGCAGAAATATATGAAGATTCTTTTGCATAAAAGCTGCTTTCTTTTGAATTATTTTCTGCTCTGCAAATACTAACAGGTTTTAGGTTATTTTTTTTGCATAATGTAAGGTCTATCCTTGAAACTTCTCTTCCTTCAAAGAGAACTTTAGCTGTGTGATGAACAATCAGCATGCCTCCACTATTCTTATCAAGAATTAAGCATTTTGATACATAGCCACTGTTCAGATTTTTCAGCGTCCTCCAATTTTTGTGCCAGTTCACAAAAATGCATTTTGTAGAAAACTAAAATTTCAAATAGGCATCCCACAATATAGCTAAAATATTAACATTAGACTTTTGTTATACTTCTCATGGGAGTCAACTTGCAGCTTGACAGACTGGAGTATTAATCCTGTTTTTTTTTCTTCCCTAAAAATACATCCCACAAATGCACAAGAGTAAATTACACATGATGTTTATACTGTTTGCTCAGACTTATTTTAAAAACATAAGAGAATATGGAAATGCTAATGAAATAAGCTGTTGGGCACTGATAAGTGACTCAGAGCAACTTCAAATGTTTCTATTAAAGTAAATCACTGTACTTCTCACAGTTGACATGTGTTATCTATTCAGCCACTGCAACACGGTGTCCTTTTTGTTCTGTGGCATGTAGTACCAGCCTGCAGATTTTTTTTCTGGTAGTGACAATAGAAACCGGGAGCTAAAAGTTGCCCTAGCAAACAACCATGTTATCTTCTGGTAATGCAGAACTGTTATACATCCTCATTGTGGCAATGAGTATTTGGTGTTTTAAAGCAATTCAAACTGCTATTTGCGTTGTATTATTTTATAATTACTAACTAGAGATTCGTGTCTAAAAATGACCAACACAAACCTTGAGGGACAAGAACAACAGAAAGAAATGGTAAATTTCTTCTAGTGTAAACTGAAACAGACAACAATTTATGAAAATTTTAACATTTTTCAGTGTATTCAAGTAGAATTAAACAAAGAAATGAAATTTGCCCCACATTTCCTTTAAAAAGCATTGTATTATGCTGAAGGAATAACAGCTTTTCTGATGTATAATCCAAACCCACTGACAAATAAGAGAAATGAGCATTGCAAATACAGAAGTCTTACTCTATTACTTGAAAGCCAGCTTATTAAAGGTGTCTTTCAGAACAACACAACTCTTAAATTCACTGGGGTTCCTCCATCTGATGTCCTACATTTCCTGTCATTTCCCCAACAGTTAGAGTGTCCACATCATGATTTTTGGGCTGTTGGGTTTGGAGGTTGTCAAATAAAGGTAATACATAAACTGTAAATGAGACACTGGTTCCATGCTTTACTAGTCTTGTGATTACAGAAATCTAAATTTAATACCTATATGGGAATGTATTAATCAGCTTCCAAGCTCAACTACTTACATTATACACTGAAGATTAGAATGATAATTTGACTATTTAAAGACAGAAAAACCATTACAGGAAACTGCAATGGATTTTTTAGACAGAATATGCAAAACAATATAAATACAGAAATCAAAACCAATAAAGCCTGAACATGAATACTAAACTGGATTGATCTGTTTGGACATTGACTAGTGGTGTCTATTCTCCCCCTTGCATAGCAGTAGTTAGCCCCAAAGTCTTCAAATGAGTAATCACAATCTTCAAATGAGTAATCACAAAGTCTTCAAATGAGTAATCACAATCAATCCCACACTTCCAAAGAAAAAGTGACTCCTATGTGTAAATGCATTTTGTATTGCAAATACTGTGGTTATAGTTATATTTATCCAGAGTTACTTTTGCTTGTAGTTTTCATAGGTAAAAATAATTTTTAAAAAATCTAGATATTAGGATATAGGCTTGATTACTTTAGCAGTAAAATGAAGTTGAATGGTATTTGTAACACTTTTATGATGTCCGTCTCTCACACTCTAATTTCTTAGTTAATGTTATATTTTCTCTCAAAAGGTAAACCTTAATTTCCAGAAGATTAGTGTATATATTAGTTAATTGCACTTAAAGAGATTACATCTGGGCTTGACTTTATGTTTAAACTCACTTCTCTTTCTCAACTATTTTATATAAGTAGCACTAACAAGAACTTATTAAAACCCAATAACCTGCATTTTTTTAACTTTCTTTTTGAAATACAATCTTTTATTGACATTTGTTGAATGGGGAACTGATCTTAATTTCTTGTTATCATAATCCTCTTTAAATAAAGCCATCATATTTAAAAAGTAATGTCAGTGAGGCAAAGTCCCCAGCAACAAGAAAAATGAAAACATCAAAATAATTTTTAAAAAGAGCAAAAGGAGGACCTTTGGAAGTACCAAAAGGTAGCTTTACTTTGTGATTAGAAAGATTATGGAACAGATTGTTGAGTAATATATATCGAGACATATGGAAGACAGCGAAGTGATTACAGACAGCAAATATGGGCTGCGTCTGAAAAGTTAGTCCTTTTACCTTGCTCAATGAGCAAGGGGAAATCAGTAACAGGTGATGTTCTTCAGGGCAAGAACTAAGACAAATACAACTAAGACAAATACAGTTTAACATTTTAGAATCTTAGAAGCAAGGAAAGGTTTGGGTTGGAGGGAACCTTTAAAGGTCAGGCACCAGATGATCCTCCCTGCCATGAGCCCAGACATCTTTGACTAGATCAGCCTGCTTAACGCCCTGTCCAACCTGACCTTGAACNTTTTTGGGCTGTTGGGTTTGGAGGTTGTCAAATAAAGGTAATACATAAACTGTAAATGAGACACTGGTTCCATGCTTTACTAGTCTTGTGATTACAGAAATCTAAATTTAATACCTATATGGGAATGTATTAATCAGCTTCCAAGCTCAACTACTTACATTATACACTGAAGATTAGAATGATAATTTGACTATTTAAAGACAGAAAAACCATTACAGGAAACTGCAATGGATTTTTTAGACAGAATATGCAAAACAATATAAATACAGAAATCAAAACCAATAAAGCCTGAACATGAATACTAAACTGGATTGATCTGTTTGGACATTGACTAGTGGTGTCTATTCTCCCCCTTGCATAGCAGTAGTTAGCCCCAAAGTCTTCAAATGAGTAATCACAATCTTCAAATGAGTAATCACAAAGTCTTCAAATGAGTAATCACAATCAATCCCACACTTCCAAAGAAAAAGTGACTCCTATGTGTAAATGCATTTTGTATTGCAAATACTGTGGTTATAGTTATATTTATCCAGAGTTACTTTTGCTTGTAGTTTTCATAGGTAAAAATAATTTTTAAAAAATCTAGATATTAGGATATAGGCTTGATTACTTTAGCAGTAAAATGAAGTTGAATGGTATTTGTAACACTTTTATGATGTCCGTCTCTCACACTCTAATTTCTTAGTTAATGTTATATTTTCTCTCAAAAGGTAAACCTTAATTTCCAGAAGATTAGTGTATATATTAGTTAATTGCACTTAAAGAGATTACATCTGGGCTTGACTTTATGTTTAAACTCACTTCTCTTTCTCAACTATTTTATATAAGTAGCACTAACAAGAACTTATTAAAACCCAATAACCTGCATTTTTTTAACTTTCTTTTTGAAATACAATCTTTTATTGACATTTGTTGAATGGGGAACTGATCTTAATTTCTTGTTATCATAATCCTCTTTAAATAAAGCCATCATATTTAAAAAGTAATGTCAGTGAGGCAAAGTCCCCAGCAACAAGAAAAATGAAAACATCAAAATAATTTTTAAAAAGAGCAAAAGGAGGACCTTTGGAAGTACCAAAAGGTAGCTTTACTTTGTGATTAGAAAGATTATGGAACAGATTGTTGAGTAATATATATCGAGACATATGGAAGACAGCGAAGTGATTACAGACAGCAAATATGGGCTGCGTCTGAAAAGTTAGTCCTTTTACCTTGCTCAATGAGCAAGGGGAAATCAGTAACAGGTGATGTTCTTCAGGGCAAGAACTAAGACAAATACAACTAAGACAAATACAGTTTAACATTTTAGAATCTTAGAAGCAAGGAAAGGTTTGGGTTGGAGGGAACCTTTAAAGGTCAGGCACCAGATGATCCTCCCTGCCATGAGCCCAGACATCTTTGACTAGATCAGCCTGCTTAACGCCCTGTCCAACCTGACCTTGAACACTTCCTCTGACAGGGAATTCTACGGTTCTATGATTAATTGAACACAAGTTTCTGTTCAATAATATAAAGCTTATTTAGCCAGTGTAAAAAGTGAACAGCAGAAGTGAACATTAAATAATTCTCAAAAATATTTGCAGTCTTTCTTATTTTAAGTATTGTACATATACTAATGCAATAAACACAGGCATTTTAAACAATTTCTAAACTTATTTTTGTCTTGATATATGCTTTATTTTCTTATATTGTTTCAATTCCACTGACTGTCATTAATTTATTTTGCTCTGATTTAACCTTTTGGGTCACACTCAGTTAAGTAATGCAGAAAAAATAGGAGAGGTAGGATGAGATGTGAAATTGTTGAAAAAAATCAAGGTCATATTCATATTTAGAGCTATATCTTTAACTTTGAAAAATCAAAATAACTATTAAACTGATAATGGCACCCATGTGTTTGAAAAGTTTTTGAAAGTTGGACTACATTAGAAGCCCAAAGAGACAAAACCAAAAGTGAGAATATTCCCCTGACAAAGCATAATCAATCACAATTGCAGAAGAGACAGAAGAGAGAAGCTCTGATATTGTAAGGAAAGGGTTTGAAGGAAGATTAACTATTCAAATAATACATGAGTTTAAGGAAGAGCTAGATTAGTGAAGTAGATTGTTAAAAATTCCTATTAGCCATGATCAATCAAGAGAGGAGAAAACAACAAAAAATGTATTAAGATGGTGTTGCATAAGAGAAAGTAATTTCAGGTAATAAATGGAAGTCACATATAAGTGAATAAGATTACAAGGTATTTCATAAGGACTGATAAATTTATCTGTAAAACACATCTGCAGCTTACTCTTGGCTACTTTGCTTCTTAAAGGGTGTAGAATGACAAAGCTAAGACAAATGACAACAATGTACTGCAAATGATTATAGAATAAGCTTATTTCTGAATACAGAACACTATGGGATGCTGTTAAAATTCTATAGTTAATATATTGATTTTTTAAGAAATCATTTTAAATAATAAAGAGAAAAATTTAATATTCATACTAAAGCAAATATTTTAATGTAATATATACAGTACATTTATAATATATATTATATTTTATGTAATATATAAATATATTATATTTTATGTAATAA
>WEIU01019369.1:52203-68798 GCA_013389925.1 Aegithalos caudatus
TTTTTTCCTTTGAAACCTTTGAAACAGTTACAAAGAAGAGTTCAGAAAACTTGTTAGCTGTCCATGTTTGTGACAAACATTGAAAGCTTACTCCCTGGAAAATTTGGCATTCAACTGTGAAATTTATCTCTAGACAGACATCTAAGAAGTAGTTGGTCTGTCCTCAATAGAGAAATCTGTATCTGCTTTGGCTTTATTCTTTAGGTTTTTATTTGACTTCAACCAAAATCAAGCAGAAGTTCAAGGTCAGATGGCTTGGTCCTTAAACTTTTCTTCACACTCTTTCACTATCTAAATTGAGCTGAATTCTGGAAGATAAGTCATTTTCACAGCTAACTCGGAGAGAAGTTTATTCTCAGTCTGTTTTCCAGACCGAGAATGCCTCTAAAATAAAAAAAGGTTATTATTATATTCCCAAATGAGTTTTGCTTATTTTGCAGCCATGTCACAATTTTGGCACTTATTTTGTGCATGATACATGGTTACTGCTAGAACTCTGCTCTGCGATACTGGTGCCTACCCAGATATTCCCCATTGGTATTTGTCTCCCTTGAGAAATAAAGCATTTTAATTTTGTACTAGTTGAATTTCATCTTCCTGGCTACATACCCTGCATAAACTTTTCAGGATAATTTTAAAGTCTGAGCCTCTTTATCAAACTGATCCTTCTTTTGGCTGGATGTCATCAGCAAATTTTAGAAATTACACCCTATTTTCTGTCATATCATTGATGAAAAACTGATTTTAAGAGATATCCTTTTTCAGTTTAAAATGCTTCGTAATTGTACTCCAAAGCATTCTACTGAGGAATCATTTTCCAGCCAGGTTGAATGACTACAAATGAGAGCTGGGTTTATTTTTGAGATGTTTTGTGTGACAGAGTCAATCATTCTGTGGTTTGGTTATGTCACGTCTACTCTTACAGTCCATAAGAAAAAGAATAAATCTTCATCCCCTGCCAAACATCATAGACAAATATATTCAACTTCTTAGTCCTCTATGACCCCCATCTATTCTCTTGAGTTCTTAGATATACTGGAGTGATTCTAAGTGACTTCCCCTAAGTCCTTTGGCATGCTCTGGTGAATTATTTCATTGGGCCCTGAGGAACAGAACACAGATGCCATACCAAGTCATCCTTTAATGTGATTTTTATATGTGCATTTTCTTTATTTCACTTCCCCTGAACTCCAGCTTGAATCCCTATCTCCTTGTGAAGCTTAACTGTGTTATACACCTCATCATAGATTACTTTTTCATGCTTACCTAATCTATGAATGCAATGCAACACCCTCATACCTTTTCCAATTCGAAGTATGTCTGTTTCTTTCCGTACTAAGCACTTATACACTCTTTTCTTGCTGCTCTTTCTCTCTCTTGCTATTTAATTTTTTTTTCCCTGTTTCCATTATTGGTAGGAAGCTTAGGGAAAATAAAAGTAAATAAAAAAAATGTCTTCAGCTTAATCTTGCTTTGTGGCCTGAGGTAGAAAGTAAAACAAATTTGTTGCTATGTCATTAAGGATATGTCCCTTGAGGTAAAAAGTTAGCTTTGTTTGCTAAGGAGCAGTACACCAGAATATAAAGTAAATGATGGAAGAAATGTTATGCTTCTCTAAGCTTAAAGAAATCAAGAGTTTTGAGTGATTTTCCACAATCAGTTTATTTTCCTTAATTTTCAATCAATCAATTGAATCAGAAATAATAATCAATTATTGCTAGTTAATTAAAATCTACAATATTTTCAAATGTTACTACATATGTCACAACTCAAGTAATCATTTGGTTGATTGCAATTTTTTTCTTGTCTTTTATTCTGTTAAATAAACACAACAGCCACTCCCACTGCATGTCTCTCTGTATCTTATTTTAACCAGATAATTAGCTGGGACACTGGAATATAATAAATACTAATTTTTAGATTTAAACTAATGATGTCTGCTATGTTTGAAATTAATTTTTATATAAATTTCTGTTCTACACCATAAGAAACAAGTCTTGTAGATTTTAGTTAGAAATTTTGCATTCTTTTTTTTTAGATTTTGGGGGTTCTTTTTGTGGTAATTTGATGCCTGGTTTGAACATTCAGAACAAAATTTCCTTAGGGCATTCTCTAAGTTTCAGAAGAGCAATTTAAAGAGAGTCATCTGAAGCTCAAATAAAAACAAGATTTTCACAACATGAGAGATGAAGTTTCCCTCTGAAGCACTTAGAATATGGATGTGATTAATTCGCAATAACAATGTGCAATGCTTAATAAGGATGGAATGTCAGTAAGTATCTCTTACTTGGAGATTCTCAACTGAGATTGACTGAGTGAATCTGAGTGTGTAATTAAATTTATTCCAGCAAAGAACCAAGGAATTTCATCCATGTACAGTGGTTGAAAGTCAACAGGAGAGCACAATCGGTTAAGGTCATTCCTTAGTGAACAAAAGTGCCAAAAATTCCAGCTCGAAAACTCAAGTTTCTTTACATTTCCACATGTCTTGTTCAGGGTCTTCTTGAATCCTTACAGGGGAGATGACTCCACCATGTCCTTGGGCAGTCTCTTCCAATGCTTAACAACCCTTTCACTGAAGAAATTATTCAAGGTGTCCAGCCTGAACACCTCTGGTGCAGCTTGAGGTAATTTTCTCTTGTCCTGTAACTTGTTAACTGGCAGAAGAGGCCAACCCCCAACAAGGTTGCTATAACCTCCTTACAAGGGAGCTGTAGAGTGATACAGCCTCCACTGAGGGCACCCAGAACCAAACACAAGATTAAAGTTGTGGCCTCACCTGTGCTAAGTACATGGAACAGACACTGCTCTAGGTCCTGCCAGCCACACTATTTCTGATACAGGCCAGGATGCCATTGGCCTTCTTGGCCACCTGAGCCCATGCTGGCTCAGGTTCAGCCAGTTATCCAGATCTTTAACAATGACGTTACCTAAGACTAGAGCCAGTATTGACCCCTGGGTTCACTCCTAGTCCCTGGCCTCCAACTAGACTTTGTTCCAGTGATTGTCACTCTCTCAACCCAGCCTTTCAGACCATTTTTATACCTTGTCTATCTTCCCATCAAGACAACTTCAGCATCTGTTCCTTCTCTTTCTATTCATGTTCCATTTCAAACTCCTAAAACTTTCTTTCAGGAGGGCCTGTTGATTAGTCAAGAGCCCGATGATAAATCTGCCTTCGACAGTTGCAAAATATAAGCACAGTACAGTTTTAGGATTTGCACTGGTGCCCTGTGTCTATGAGCTTTGAATTTCCCTACCACGGTTTCTAAACTGTCTTGTGAATTTATATGCCTACATATTTTTATTCATAAAAGTATATAAGAAAACAAACCCTGTAAAATATCTTCAGCTTTTGTAGACTCTCAGAAATAAAGTTTTTGGTGTTGTAAAATCTAAATATAATAATTTCTTACCAAAAATAAGGTATAGTATTGTTCCTAAAATTTTGGGGAAATTTTTTAGGCATTTTCTTTGGTCTGATTTGATTGGGTAGTTGTTTTTTTTTTTTTTTTCAAAATGTAATATGTTTATACAAATCAAAGAAACTCCCCAAATATATACTTAGTTGGAAGGATATTCACAAAAACCTAAAACTACTTGAGCCGTACTTGAGTGTTACTCAAAGATAAAAAACATTAATCTAGCAGTTGCAGTTGGAATACTAGTATTGAAGAATAAATTTTCAGAAAAATGGAAATTAAATTGAAAAATGTAGATGTGCATGCACATGAATGGATGGAACATAAAGGAGTGAAAATAGACATTGTAAAAGGATTTTTAAATTTAGGAGAAGATTTATGAGGTTAATTTTAGAATGACAGTTTTGGACAAAGAACCAGGACAAAAAAAGAGTAATTCTAAGGTTTAGATATTGCTATATTGAGTTTTTTTAATTACTGGAAGAAGACATAAACCCATAATTTTGAAAAATAGAGATTCAGAAATAGTACTAATATTTTTTTAAATTTGTTAATCCAGTATTTAGGGAATATTCCACATAAAGAATTTAACTTTTTTTTAGTAAACAAAGATGATCTTGCAAAATTGTTCATAGAAAACAAAATGTTCCAGAGATCTGAGACTTGATTCATGTGAAAAGGCCGCCATAGCAAATGTAGGGGTGAAGCTGCAGTTTTTCAAAAGGGTAAATGTTAATAAAATAGTTTAGAAAACAGCATCTGCAAAGTAAAGACTGACCTTCGTTTTAAGGGTTTGTAAGGATTTTTTCGTGGGGAAGAGGCTGTCTTTTTTCCCGTCTGAATAAAATTCGGTGGATTTATTCTATTTGATTTTAAGCATATGATATATGCCTTCCCTACAAATTACATACAATAAGAAACTAATGGTTAGAAGAGCAGTGTTAAATTTTACTGTAAGATAAAAGAATACAGGGATAAAGAAATACTAATAGTGAAATTCATCAAGGAAAGGTTTCAGATAAGTTCATAATAAGTAATGTTATTTCTGTTAATTAATCTGGAAAAAAACAAAGGAATATATTAACAAATCTTTTTGATGACACAAGATTAAAGAAATTTAAAATACAAAAGAGAATATGTTTATTATGGAGAAATAATTGCTTGAATTTGTAGCAACTTACAGAAATGGAAGTTAGGAAAGATCTAAACTAATCAAGATCATTTGGTAATAGATTAATCAAGACCTTTTTTTTCTGTTTATAGAGAAGAACAAGAAAATATTTGAAAGACAAGATTAGGGATTATCATAATGTTTGTTTGTTTGCATGTGGGCATGAGGAAATTTTACATGTACCTCAGTTACATCTGTGTACAGACCCTAATAATTCCTGATGCAAGCCACTTGTAATGAGCAGTGTTTTCTCTCTCAGCCCAGAACACATTCTGGAATAATGTGTTTCCCCTCACAGAAAGGATTATTAGCTCAGGAAGTATACAGAAATGTGGTGTTTTTTGTAGTTGTTTATAGATAGCTTGCATTTAGTAGGACACAATGACACACAGTGGGGTTTTTTACACTTAGTTTCAAAAGATTATTGGGTTTTCTTGTCTTTTATGGAATAGCTATAAGTTATCAATATAATTTGGACTTAGAAAAATATATAGAGTTCACGTGCATCAGCCAACAATTTCAATAGCAATGAGAAAAACACATGTCATTACAGAAGGCATTGCATATAATTTTCATCAACCACATTAAAGGAACAGAAATTCAAACTTGAGGAAGGCTTAGATAAATGTCTTAGAAACAGAGAAGCTATACTGAAGCTGATCAGCAGATTTTAGGACTTCTCACTTCTCACTATAGGTTACCCTATAAGTCATATGACTGCAAGATTTCAGATACTTTTTTAAATTCAGTTAATATTGATTTTGTACCCATTCTTTAGAACTGTGCCTCACAAGAAGATGCAAAGACTTTTTATATAAAAAATTCTCAATATTCATATATTGTGAACATGGTAATTTTTTCAAGACCAAATTAACATATTCAAATAAATAGAAATGGATGTTTAAAATGGTGGTTATTTTCCACAGGAAATTTTTAAAGACCGGTATAAAAATTTTTAATTTTTTTAATGAAAGATGTTTTCCATTTGCAATTAATATGTTTTTCTTTTGTTACAGAAGTTTCATCAAATAAAACTCTTGAGCTTTGAAATCAATAGCAATAAATATCAATATAAGCATCTAAAACAAGCAAAAATGCAGCCTGTCCCTTTTCAGACCAAGAAAATCAGGGAACTAGCTTTTCAATAAAAGATAAACCAGAGCATCAATTGATACAAAAAGCAGAAAATTCAGCATCTCTTTTGAGGGAAAGAGGTGCAGTAGCAAATGATGTTAAGCCTGCTGTTTGTGCTTTCCTGTAGATACAGACAGCGGGAGAGTTCTCTCTGCTGAAGTAATGAATAATTAAAACATGCTTAGAACCCAGCACATAGAGTGGCAGGATGCTATCAGACTAGCTGTTGGTGGTGAAAAAAATGGCACCCTGTTGGCTGTTAATGTGGATGTATGAGTAATGTTGGCACTTAGTAAGAAAAAGCTGAGAGCACCTAAGTTGAGGACATTATTTTCTGAGTTTAGCAGACAAAGCTATGAACTAGAGTGATATAGTGCTTACTAAGTTTTCTTCTGATCTTCACAGAGATTCTGAATAAATAATGGTAGCTTGAGATAGAGATATAAAAGATGATGTATTGCTGGTTTTTTGAGCTTTGTTTTTATTTTAATAATTTGAGATTTTTCCCGTGAGAATTAAAAAGTTAAGATGACAGCAGATAATTTTTTTCTACCTGTATATTCGTACTGATGCATGAGGTACATTAAATCTTGGATAAAAATATTTATATATTTTTCACTTACTATACAGTGACTTCTTACTATTAGACACAATCAATAGGCAAATGTCAACTAAGTTGCCTTATTCCTCTGATGAACCAGCAACTTAATGTCATTTTGAGTTCTGCAATATCTAACTTATTTCTAGTTAAGAATATATTAAATAAGGTAGAAAATTAGAGAAATACAAAATTTTATTAAACCGAATATTGGATCATAAGAGGACTTGTAACTAGTTTCAACCTTTAAAACTGAGTGTGGTTTGTATAGATATTTTGGAGAACACCTGATTTTTCAGTTCTCTGGCTACAAAACCGAAGAGATTTGACAGTCATGAAGTGTGTACTCATTCTACTATTGTAATGATGAAGGAATGGTAGTTCCTTGGACTTCATAGAACTCTCAAGGATTTTCACAACATAAAGGTGTGATTTTTACACCATTTAATAATAGGTAAATATATTAAAAAATAAAAATAACAACTTCCAAGTAGAAGCATAAATCTACACCTTTTATGACTAAGAAGCCAAAAAGAGCCTCAGCAGCACAAAAAATAATATCAATAAAGAATTATGAACTTCCCAAATTGTTCACAGAATTCAGTTGACTTCAACTCATGGAAAGTGGTTCATTGACATCCCTCTGGTATTACATTTTATTTTTATTTTTCTTCTAATATAAAATAAGAGGATATTTTGCCTTTCTAATACAATTGAAAATGACAGTTCTGAGCCTTGCCAGAGAAAATTGTAACAAATGCAAGTATTTCCACAATGCAGAATGTGGGGTGTTATTTCAGTCCTTGCTTTAGCCATCAAAATTTTAGAATTTCTTCCTTGTTTTGTTGTTTCTTATTAAAGAGCGTTTGAAACACAAGGGAAGAGTCACTTAACTTTTGGCATTTATTGGTCTAAGCTGATTAACTACAGCTTGATTCAGTTGTACACATATAAGCACCTCATGTCACTGAGGTACCCTGCAGAATCTCACTCCTTCCCCATCTGTCAATCCAGAAGTACCTGCGTTCTGTGTTGTAACTCACAATCCTATGAAGATATCACAGTTAAGCCAAATTTTTGCTTCCCTAGGTCTCTGTTTATTCCGCCCATACTTCCTCAGCTTCCACATGGAACTGATGTAGGAAAAAGCCTTCTTGAAGTCAAGATGGGCCACCTACTATCTCTTCCAGGTACCCCATCATTTAGCAGTAGAACGTACTCCATTTGGTCAAGAAAATTTGGCTTTGTAAACTATATTACCTTCCATCATGCATTTGTGAATGTGCTCTGAGCAACATGCTTCATGATCTCACTAAGGACTGAAGTGAAATTAATTGGCTTTTAGGTTCTTGAATTATCCTTCAAAATAGATACAGCAGGATTTTCTGAGTTGTTGGTGAAAACTCCTGCATATTATGATTTTTCATAAAGGAATGACAGCAGTAGTCCAATTCATTCAGCCAGTTCTTTCAGCACCCTCAGCTGAGTTAAATGGTCAAACCCTCAAAAAAATTAAAATGCTTAGTGATGATTTACAGACCTTTCACCACCTCTGTTACCTGTTCATTTCCTGTAAGCTTCCTTTTTACATTTTAGTTCCTGAAAAAAGTTTCTTGCTTTGTAAAATAAGCTACCTTCCAAAATTATCAGACTTCTTGAGCCCATCCCCTTTGCCACATGAACAAAGCTAGATTTCTGACTGTTGCATCCTGCGATTGAACAACACCCTCACCCCTCTCCCCAACCCCCAGAGTCACTGCTGCCAATCCTGAGGGATTGATTTCAATATCCCTGTCACCCCTGGAGAGGGCCATCAGTGATTGGTCCAACAGGAACAGCCCCGCCCCTCCCTGAAGGGGATTGGACCCCTGACCTGCCCTTCTCCCCTGGGTCACTCCCCCCACCTCGGGGATTGGCCGGGGTCGCTCCTGGTTCGGCCCCTTCTCCCTGGGGAAAAGCGAGGGGCAAGGGACGCATGGGTCATTCTGCCCTGGCTGTTACTGTGTTCGGGGGCTCACACCGAGCTCAATAAAACTTATACCAAACCACAGCAGATTCTGTTTCTGTCTCCATTGATCATCTAGGTCCTCTCAGAATATCTCTCTGGGATATCCCTGCAACAGCCGGTACTGCAAATTCCAGGTTCTTCACTGCCTGGACCCCGGGACAGCACAAGCCCCGACCTGCCTTTTGTGGTTCTGCCACGTGGCTAAAGGAAAGTATCTTGTGGGAGATAACCACAGAGCTGCCTTCCCCAAGTAGCACCATGGGCGACCTGGATCGTGGATACAATAACCCGGGATACAATTTAACATCTGACCACAGAATCTTCTGTTTCTCAGCTAGAGATATAAAAAAAAAATATGTCTCTGGCTTCATGCGGGAGCCCAGTTCAGGAAAGGAGCTATGCTAAACAGAATGTGACACTCTCCCCACTATCTTTATTCTTATTTAACAGTCTAGAGCCATTCCTGGATAGCACCTGTTGTGCTATTGTGCCAAGTTTCTGTGATTACCATAATTGCATAAACTTCTCTCAGTACAAGAATTTCTACTTCTTCCTCTTTATTTTGTTAAGTACTTTGTGGTACTGTACAGATGCTTGAAAAGAGCTGTTGAATGTCCTCTCTTCTGAGAAGGAATGAGACTTCCTTGTTCTATGAGAACCTACTTTTATATAATCTTGGATCTTTGGGCCCATCATCCACTCAACTCATGTTACATCTTTTCTTAATAGGTAAATAAATTTGGGTTTACCTTTTTTTTTTTTTTTTTTTTTTTTTTTTTTTTTTTTTTTTTTTTTTAAGGTGTATTTTAATGTATTACCAGTATCCTCCTTCATCAAAATATGTGTAATAGGCTAAATAGATATGCAGGCAGGGGTTATATTATTGCACGTGAATGTTCTTACCATGGTCTTTCCTTTGAATAGAGAAGAAAAAATTCCTGTGGGGGGGAAAAAGAAACAACCAAACAAAATAAAATAAACCATAAAGTAAAAAAAAAAAAAAAAAAAAAAAAAAAAAAAAAAAAAAAAAAGCCTAATCAAACTGTTTAGTCATGCAGAATTGTGTGCTCCTCCTTCTCAGTTTCAAGAATCACAAATGTTTTCTCATCAGTTACAAGTGAAGAGCAAAAAATTCTCTTGCTCAAAAGCCCTCCTGGGAGCTTTTCTTACCTTCTTGCTTCTGTCTTATCTTTGCCTTCCCTCCTACCCACTGTTATTGGACTCAGGCTGTTACCTCTTACAACTCTTTCAAGAGATGCTGTTTATCTTCTGTTCTCATCCTGGTGTAACAAAGCATGTTTGCATTTTCTTGCATCCCTTCTACTTTGCATCACAGCACCTGTATCAGAGTACACATTCCAGATGGGACATTCCCAGTGCCATTCCTGGCCCTACCCCAGGGACGAACAGCAGGCATGCTCTAAATCTGAAAATACAGTATAAGACACTCAGGATTTTTTTTCTACTCTGTTTCTCAGGTATTAAAATGATGAGCATGAGGAAAAGAAAAAAAGTAAAAACTCTGTTTTGACCTGGCAACTTCTTGCAAGTTACATAAAAATGACATTAAATTATATTGAAAACTCATACCAGCCACCTTAAAATCTCTCTTCTACATAAAAGTGAAATGAGCTTATTTTATTTGGGTCTTTAAATAATAAAAAAGGTATTTCAGTTGTATACATGATATTTTATTTTTATGTCCTATAGTGGAAATTTTTATTATTGAACTGCCTGCAAAAATTGTGAATTAAAAATGTACAGAAATCAGAGGAGAAACTATAGTTTTATATTTTTACATATACTTTGAATATTATCTGCTGGAACTGTGAATGCCAAAGCTTTTTACAATTTTGAGAAGCAGAGAATGTCTTGGTTTTTTCCCTAAATAAAAAGTACATTTTGTAATGTGTTAAAAATAAAAACCTTGGTCATTGAAGTGCATAAAATTGCCATAATTTCCCAAGAGTTCTTTATTAAAAGAAAGAAAAAGACTCTGAATCTCTGATAAGACTCTCTTCTGTGTGAAAGATCCATGTAATACATACCAAAAAAATCCCACTGTGACTATATATTCTTCTCCCATATGCACATTGTGTGCCTCATGGTTGTAAACCTACAGGCTCTATATCATTAGCAGAAAGAAATATAACACATTTGGAAATAAGTTGGAACTCATTTGGAATGATGGAGTATGCTTTCTTCGGAAAAAGTGAACGAATATATTAGATAATACTAAGGAAGGATGCTGACAGAATGAGGGGAAGAACTGGAAAAATAAAATTATCAGTGTGCATGAAAAAAACAAGCCTTTTTACCTTCTTCTCCTCTAATTAAGTGTGACTCATAAATCAAGATGTAAGCCATAATCATGGAAATAACTTAATTTCATCATTGAAATAATTTTCAACATATTTCACAAACATTTTATAAAGGAGGAATTACTGATTGGGCATGGGAGAAATACTTTACTGTATATGAGGGAATATATGTAAACATTCAGATCTCATAAACTTTGTGAGAAAATACGAGGATGGTCTCTGCACTGGTAGTTGAGAGGTTTTCCTCTCATTGAGCACAAAGTCCTAGTCTTTGTTCTTTACATTTACCTCTTTTTCTTTTTTCTTTTTTTTTTAACTCAATATTTTTTCTCTATTTTGCACATTTGAAATGCACAAATTTCTCAAATGTTCAAAGGTTTCAGTCAAAATATTCTACTAGGAATTTGATCACTGGGCTTAAGTATGTCCTCCTAAGGAACCCTGTCTCTTTTCTCTGTTGGTAAAGAATTTAAATAGCTATACCATCGTCCATCTTTATTTTTTCTCAATAATTAACAACATAATAATTATAATTAATAATAATGTTAAACATAAATTTACATACTTTTGCTTTATTTATCTTACTGTATTTTATTATATTTTACATTTTTTATGCTGGTGATATTTTTATCACATTTCTTGAAAAGTAGAATTACTTGAATTTCAGCTCCTACTTACTTATTCACATTTTCACTGGATTCGCATTAAAATTTGACACAAAGAAATAAAGTCAATTATCAATACTGAAGACAGGTTTACAGAATTCTCAAAAAGACATAGAGAAATGTTTCTAGCTAGCTAAATATAATAGCAGTGGGAACAACAGTTTTACAGCTTGATAAATCTCTATTATAAATATGATTTTGAATAGATGAAGTGCATTAGCTTAATTCTAATTTACAACCTGTAGTGCTTTGCTTTTAGTGTTGAGAAGGATAGGTCTGATTTTAACTTTCAGTGTCCTCTTCAGATAAGCATGTACTAAAAAAATATATATATATGTATATATATATATATATAGTTCCAGCTAAGTAGGAATCTTTACTTTTAGTCTTTTATGACTTGCACAAAATTGCAATTGTTCTAACAGCAAAACATGAGTTTGTTTCCAAGTCTTAGGCTAAGGTTTTAAGGTTTTATCTTTACAAGTTCAATTTGAATATAGTAATTAATATTTTAATCATTAGCAATTTATTCATTTGCATAGGATCATGGACAAAACATATATCTGATTTATAAGTTACAGTGCATTACAGAAACTGATCATTCAGATACTAAAGGACTGAAATTAATTAATGAGGCTAATTCAGTATTACTGAAATTAATTTTGTAATGTAGTGAGATTCTAAGAAAAGAACTGCTGCAAGAATCATCTCCATTGTACCAGACTTCTCTACTTTTGTGTGTATATATGTGTGTGTAGTTAGATATATATAAATATTTATGCATGTCATTTAGTGGTTCTCTTTTCCTTAAATTATCTTATTTCATACTGATGTTATTTTTTCAAGCAACCGAGATGCAAACATGCTGTCCAGTCAAAAACAAGACAAGTGTGAATCAAGAATTGAGAACAAATGTTTATTCTCTTTCCTTTTGTTGAATAATGGGGCCTGATCAGCACAATCAGAACCTATTTATTTATAAATATTTAGTTTAGGAGGGCAACTGATTAACTAAGGAAGGCTTTGCTAACCATTCACAGATTTACATAACAATTAGGAACAATATAATGGTGTATTTTTAAGGATCTATGAAAATAATCACTGTCTAGATATATTAAAAATTCTTGTACTGTATGTATTCTGATTAGCTATAACTGCACATTCTCCTCCAAGTTTTTTCTACTGAAAATTTCCAAGCTGTTTATTAGTAAAGAGATACCAGCTTTGTTCTTCAGTTTCCCAAGCTCAAAAAGAAAACTTGTGAAGATCTAAAGAGAATTAGAAAAGCATGGCACAGAGAAAACATTGTGAAGCCATGTTAAAAAAAACAAAACAAAAAACACCCAACCCATGGAAAATCCTTTACTCTCATTCCTTTTCTTAACTCAAATCTTTTTCCTCTGTTGGGCCATTTAGACAGGAATATTTGCCTTACTTTGCTACACTTCTAATGAGAAAGGATGCATTGAGTAGTTCTGATAAGAGTACCTTTGCTCCGTTTCTTGTATGAAAAGGGTTGAAGTAAGAGAGAGAACAAAGAATCCAAATAGACACACACAAAGGATGCAGAGAAGAAATGAGGAGGAGACGTTTACCTTAGGCACAATCACTTAATTTTAATCATGACAGCAGGGCCAGATTCTCTGCCTGATAATTGGGGGAATAACAAGTTTGATATAATTCTGAAAGATAGATCAACATATATTAAAGTTAGAAGGAATCCACAAAGAAAGAGTACAAATTCTGTGGGATGAGAGCATTCCTCAAGAAGGAAGCAACAGAAAGGAATAAGGAAAGAGTGTGGTGTGTTGACCTCACCTGGCCACCAGATACTAACCAAGCTGCTCTATCACTCTCCTTGCTCACCATGACAGGGGAGAAAAAATTAAAAACTTGTGGGACAAGATAAAGACAATTTAATGATGAAAAGCAAAGACTCTGTGAAAGTAAAGCAAAACAGAACAAAAATATTTATTCTTTACTTCCCATCAGCAGCTGATGTCCAGAGACTTCCAGAGAAGTAGGGCTTCAGTACATGCCACACCTACTTCAGAAGACAAACACCCTAGAAATGAACACCCTCCTCCCCTCATTCCTCCTTGCCCACTCTTGCCCACTCCTAGCCTACTTGCCTTGGCACTGGGTGCCAGAGAGGCTGCTTAGAGAAACAATTGTGATGTTGTGTAGGCACTGCTGAGAGAGAGCCAGAACACTCGTGTATTATCAATATCATTCTAGATATGAATATTCTCTTTGAATAGTTCCCTTTGGATGTGGTCAGCTCTTAAAAAATTGTATTTATGAGAACAGCCTTAATTTTGAAAAGTAGATGATTAGTAATTTGTTGTTCTGCCTGATATTACCATCCAATATGCATTTTGGTATTTCATTTTCATGATAAAAAAAAAAAAACAACTTTGTATTTTAAAGATATCTCATGGTTACATAAGTGTTTTGGTAGTTCATATCCTCAAAATAAATCAGTGTCAGGAACACTGTGTTTTGTTCTTTGAGGAGACATGCCTGTTCTGCCTATAACTCTTGATCACAAGGTTCTATCCTTGCAACTTGTCATTCACTGATTTAGCTTTACAACTTATAGTTAAAGACTTCTCTTTGTTTTCTACAAAGTAAACAGAAAATCTCTTATGAATTCTTTTATCTTTATCTTACAAGAAAAAGTATACCAGAAATAAAAGCCAGGTAGGGGGAGGTTTCTATTAAATATATATAAATGCATGTAGACAAATCTGGAATTGCTGTAATATGAAAAAAAAATCATAACTGCTGGAACAACAACTTTAACATTAATTTAACAGACTTAATTCCAGAAAGAAATATAAATAAGTAACTAGAGAACTCAAGTTCATAACAACTGATATTATAAAAATGAATTAATTTGTTTTATAAATAACCTTTTTTCCCCACAGATGATAATGAACTTTTATGTTTAACCTTCGGTGGTATTGTTATAATCCAGAAAATAAAGACCTTCTGGGTCACATAATTACCATGTTTTCTATATTATTTCAACTGTCAAATTAAAAAGCATAATGTAAATAAAAATCACAAAAATAGTTCTGTAAATGTGCTATGAAAAAGAAATATTTCCCTTGAAAAATCTGAGGCACCTCTACCTCTGCCTCATTCTCTTCTTAAAAGTGCTGCTTTCAAAAATATTGTGATAATGAAACCCCAGCAGATTTTTAAGATTGTTATTATAAGTATAGTTTTTATATTAACTGGGGAAGGGGGAGTCAAAATATTAAAATCCTGAAGAGGACAGACACATTGATATAAATCAATTTATACACAATTTGAGAATTTGATATAAATATTTTTCCAACATGAAAATAAAATCTCACAGACTCTTCCTTTTTCTTTAAGTTTTCTTAGCACTTGCTAGCCTCACTATTTAAAACAAATTGTAAGTCTAAATTGTGTGTGTGTTAAACTGAATCTATCTGGAAATAATTTAGATGACAGGAAACAACTTGACGGTGTCTCATTTATGAGTTTTTACACCAAGAAATAAAGTAAAAATAGGTGTGAAAAACTAGGCAGTTTCTGGATAGTATCACATACATAAAATGTTTCTCTGTCTTAAATGGGCCTACCATGATTCTTCAGAGTATTTCAGGAAAAGAAGTTTTGAATTGTAGCTCAGTTTTTTGTGTAGTAAATAAACTTGATTTATATAACATTATCTCTGAAATACTGACTGTACTACACTTAGAATTTCCATTGATAAATCTTGTTATGAATGATTAATAGATACATATGAGCATTACAGGCATAATTTCCTTCCAATTACTGAACTAAATCTGGACAGTGATTTCTCTGACATTTGATGTAGTACTTTTGCAAAGGCCTTAATTACATTGAGCAATACTGAAGAGCTGTCCTTTTGGTGTTTACCCTTTGGTTCAGAGCACTTAGATACTTACTTTCTTTGCAAGGTCAAATTCCTTTCCCTTTTACAAATATGCAGAAACAGATCAGATTTTATATGGAAACCAAAAGAGCAATAATAATTGCTCTTCTTAAATTAGTTACTGAGCTGCAATCAGAAAAAAGAAAAAAATAGTAAAAAAATTGTAGTTTCAATGGGGTGCTTTAAAAATAATATTCATCATGTCCTTGCTACTCTATATAATCAAAATATTTCAATCTGTGCAGAATTAAATTTGCATATATCTGGTTTAGAAACAAAGGGCTTCAAAATCCACACTGTGTTTTTATTCAATACATTGAAATAAAATAATTGATACTACTTGTCTTCCATGGAGTAAAAAAAATAATACTTTCTATGTTTCTTCCTCTAACAAAACCTAGTCACTTCAAAAATATCTTATAAAGCAGTAGATAGTCTACTTCTGGATAAAGAATCATAAACCATAAACTTAAAGAGTGATCGATTCATGGAATCACAGGATACTTTGGATTGGAAACAAATTTTAAAGAACAGTCTAACCCTTGAGCCTTGGTAAGGGAAATATTGCAATAAATCAGATTGCTCAAAGCTGCATTCAATCTGAACTTGAATACTTCAAGTAATGGGACATCCACAGTTTCTCTGGGCAGGTCAGTCCAGTGTGTCACCACTCCTATTGTAAAAAAAAAAAANAAAAAAAGTCCTTATATCCAATTTAAATCTCATCTTCATCAGTTTGGAACCATTCCCCATTGCCTTGTCCGTATAGGCCTTGTTAACAAGTCTTCCTCCATCTTTCTCTTACTACCATGTCCAAAAAATATAACATTCAGCACTTATCCTCCTGTGATATCTCAGTGTAGAACAGGGAAAAGTAGGAGAAAGTTATCAGGGCAGACAAAGTAATCTCCTTACATTTAAAGTCATATCCGTGATAATCATATATTAACAGAATCCTCTCCCCACTGACATAATTGCTGTTGCATAGCTAGTTGTAACAATAAAGGGAAAAAAATAAGAAGAAATACTATAAAGGAATCACAGAAAGATCTGGAAAAGCAGAGTTAAACAAAACTTATAAGATCTAGTTTAAAAATAATCAGTATTAGCTGTGAGTCAATTGACACTAAGTGAAGCAGCTGGTGACTGCAAATGGTGACAAAAAAGGTCTCCTATTCCTTAAGTATCATGATCAGGCTTTTTTGAACTGATGACAGCCTTTACTCTATGTCAGAATAAAGCTTACATTTCAGTGGTAATCCATGATAGCTGATAGATCTTATCTGAAACTAAAAATGTTTCCTGTACTTAATACTTTTTAATTATGTCCACATTATTTCCC
>WEIU01019389.1:0-15176 GCA_013389925.1 Aegithalos caudatus
CGAACCCAAGACCAGTGGGCCTATTAATTACACAATTATCAAAAATATTATGGGTGGCTCCAAAAAAAAGACCATGGTAATTTGGGATCTCAGTTGTAAAAGTGCTACTACCTTTCTATCAGCTTACCTGGATGATGCAAGAACTAAAGTACTTTGGCGAGTACTTTAGCGAGTACTTTTGCAAGTACTTAAGCATGTACTTAGCAAGATTTAAACCTTTATCTAACTTATTCACTGAAGAGGAAGAACGACATTAGTTAAACGAGTTATTTTAGAGCTATGTAGCTTTTTTCTTTAGAAGAGAAATAGACATTGTTAAATTAATGAAATTGTACTTTTTAAAATATATTTTTATAAAAGAAAAGAGAACTATGAATTATTTATTTTCTCTCAATTTGGTCAATGCAAGGTCTCCTCTGACTTACTTTTACTTTGGGAGCATTGAAGAGAACTCAGATTATGTTTGGTTTCACAGAAATACATCACTGTACGCCATCCACACATCTTGGTGAATGCTGTCCAGATGACAATTCCACATCCATCAAATACTCTGTCTACCAAATCCATGTCTCTCCAGTCTAGAGAGATGGATGTTGTGGGGGATAGTGTCAAAGGCCATCTTACAGATGTTGGGATAGATGACATTCCTTCCCTTGTCACTCCTTTACAGAAGGCCACTAGCTTGCTCAGGCAGGACATGCCCTTGGTGAAGCCCTGCTTGCTGTCTCAAATTACCTCCCTTTCCACCACATGCCTAAACAAGGCTTCTAGGTTCTCTTCATGGGTCTTCTCAGACAGAGGCAAGATTGACGGGTTGGTAGTTCCCAAGATCCTCCTTTCTACCCATTTCAAAAATGGATACAATTTTCCTCATTTTCCAGTCATCTGAGACTTGATCAGACAGCCATGACTCTTCAAATCTCAGGGAGAGTGGCTTGGCAAATACATCAGCCAAACCCTCCAGACTCTGGGATTCATCTCAGATGCATAAATTCAGGTTCCTCAGGTGTTTTCAATCCTGATCATCTGCAGTGAAAGGGACTTTGTTCCTCCAGTCCATCCACTCAGGAGGAGTGGGAAAAGTAAATGAGTGACAGTGAGACAAAAACATGATTGAATACTTCAGCCCTTTTCTCATTTGTTGTTACCAGTTTGCCAGTCCAGGTCATCAGGGAGAGAATACGATTTATTTGACCACTTTCTGGCTTACATACTGTGTATGATAAGGGGAACTCAAAAAGTGAAACAGGCTTACCTTAAAATTACAAAAGATAGTTTATTCACACACATTAAAAATAAAGAATAAGAAAAGAGGAAAAGAAACAAACAAATGAAAAAACTTTCAAAGCATCCTCCCTTCTCCCCCACAGATGTTCACTTTCCCACTTACAACATAAAAAGACAAAACATGTAACTTCAGACAGGGCTACCATTTAAAAATAATCTTCTATCCATTCCTTTCGGAAAAGATTCTTTCTGTGTCTTATGGAGATCATGTTTCTACAGATCTTGCTACCTATGGCTGCTGCCTGAACGCTGCACATAGGTCATAAACCTGTTTATTGGAGGTACTAAGAATGCCTTCTCTATCATAAAAACCAAAATTCTCCTCTATCTCCGAATCATTTTTATCTCAAACTACAAAATCGCCTTTTTCCCTAGGAGCAAAGGGCTTCATATCACTTCCAACTAGAGCCATGCATTTCCCTGCCCCCCCTCCAAACATCATTTATATGTTACAGGAAAAGAAGGTCCATTCTCCATAAATACAGAAACATTTCAGTCATGTGGGCTACTCCTTTTCTTCTCTCGAATAGCCTCTCTCCTCCTTCTCTGACTCCATTTCATGCTATGCCTTTTTATGGTTCAATCACTTTGCCTTGTCTCTAGTCCTGGGAAAGGGCCAGTTCTTTGAAAAGTTCATCTGCTGGCAAGGAAAGAGTTAAACACTCATGGGCCTGCAGTGGTCACGAGGTCTCTCACGCGGGAGCTGTGAAGAATTCCAGGCCATGCTGCTGGGGAGTCGATGGATGTTTCTTTCTCCACCACTCAGGCTTATGGTGTGGGCCGCTCCTTTGCGAGGCCGCGGCTGCCGGAGGCCCAAGGGGTGGAGGGGAACATCCTCCCCATCCCGGCCGGCGACAGCAGCAGCTGNTGCCGGAGGCCCAAGGGGTGGAGGGGAACATCCTCCCCATCCCGGCCGGCGACAGCAGCAGCTGCCGGGGCTTTCCTTCCCCTCTCCCGCTGCTCACCTGGCCAGGCCCGCTGGCATGGCCAGGCTGCTCCCCCTGTGGGGAGCGCGGCTCCTGGAGCCTGGCCAGGCCTGGCCCGGCCGTCCAGGGGAAGCGAGGGTCAAGCCCAGCCCAGCTCCATGCAGCAGCTGCCACATGATGTCACCTGGTGGAAATCCCGGGGCAGAGAGAGAGCGGATCCAGTCATTCACAACTTAAATAGTTTCTCCAAAGAATCCTTTCCTGTCCCCTTAATGGCTGAAACCAAACGTCAATTGGCAAAGGCCCGCCCCCCGATAGGTGCCCATTCACCCCCAAAGACTCCAAGGTCCTTGCAAGGTCATATTCTACTTTTAACCCATTACACATACCTAAAGAACCCCTTCTTATTGTGTCTCTTACCAAGTTCCTCTCTAGCCAGATCACATGCCTACCTAATTCAAAAGTGTTCTTATACTCTTGCCCAGACACCTGTTCCCCAGTTTTTGGAGTGCTATAGATACCATTCTGTATGTCTTGTTAGCGTCAAGGCAAGAAAAATCCACTTCTTTTCCCACATCCAATGGGCAAGAGATCTCATATTGAAATTATATCAGCTTCTTCAGGTACAATTTTCTCTTTATTAATTCATAGTTGTTCAGTAACACTGCCTAGTCCTTAAGAAGCCTAGATGTGGATTCCAAGAGGATTTCCTCCGTGGTCATCCTAGGCACTGAGACAAAGTTGACTGGCGAGTAGTTCCCCAGTTATGCCTTCTTGAAGATGAGTGTCACATTTGTTGTTTTCTGGTCCTTGGGATCATCTTCCAGTTGACATTCTATTTAAAAAATGGTAGTTTGGTCTTGCAATGTTATCAGTTCTTTCCTTGGGCACTTTTTCAGCCTCATTTCTTGTGCATGTCCAATTTAATTATGTTGTCACAATGTCAACCTTTCTGCACCCTGGATAATGTTTTCCTAGCTGTCAAAGTTGTGATATAATTTGAAACAGTGAACTTTGAGAGGTGGCAGACAGTCAAGGGTGAGGAGAATGATAGGCAATGAATATCTGTAATGTAGATTTTGAAATCTCCAAGCAGAAGCCTTGCAAGCTACAACCAGCATAAATCACTGATAAATTTTGAGAACTGGACTAGGTAAAAGTATCACATCCAGACTGAGAGACATGAAACAGAACTGTAGTCGGGAGATTGACCATGAGCTGTACTTCAGTACAATGGATTGAAAAACCTAGGGACTGCAAATAAGATTTCCCAGAAAAGAAGTAAAGTCTGGAAAAAGAAAGTCATCTTAGAAACATACAGTCTCAGACAGAGGTGGGTAAACACCCTTTCTGGAGAAAAGAGAGGGTGGGATCATTACAGGGGTGATGATCTCAGAAACGACTGAGCTGCATGTGGACGAGCTCCAGAGATGTGCAAGGACAGTGAATTGATGAATGTGGACAGCTGTACAGTACAAGCCCCTTGTCTTTCTGCTAAGCCTACTTGTGATTTCTTTGAGGGGATGGGCACTAAAGATCTCATTGATGCAAAAATTATTTTTGCTTTTATACATCCTTCATATATATTTGTAGCTCTGGAGACTAGTATCGTGTAGTTATAGTTTCCTAACTCCAGAACTGTTGCGGATCAAGCAAACATTAGACACACCTGCCTTATGTTCAAACTTTTAGCAACAGCTTAAATTTATGTGACCTGCACCTAAACCGCCCTGGTTCACAAGTTCTTAAAAATGGCAAATCTGGTCTATTATGAAATAAGTTATTTATTGAATAGACAAAAGATTAACAGACTGTTAAAATGTATCCTTGGTTCTCCTGGTGGAAGGCAGCTTGTGATACTTTCCCACTAGATACTTTCCTTTAGCCACCTGGCAGAACCACAAAAGGCAAGTTGGGGCTTGTTCAGTGTCCCGAAATCCAGGTGACGAAGGAACCTGTTTTTTGCAGGGCTGGCTGTAGCAGGGATATTCCAGAGTGGCTTTCTGAGAGGATCCAGACAATAAATGGAGACAGAAACTGATTCTGCTGTGGTTCGGTAGAGATTTTATTGAGCTCTGTGTGAGCCCCCGAACATGATAGCAGCCAGCGCAGAAAGACTCACGTGTCTCTTGCACCTCACTTTTCCCCAGGGAGGAGGGGCTGAGCTGGGAGTGACCCCAGCCAATCCCCGAGAGGGGGGCGTGACCCAGGGGAGAAGGGCAGGTCAGGGGTCCAATCCCCTTCAAGGAGGGGTGGGGCTGTTTCTGTTGGACCAATCACTGACGACCCTCTCCAGGGGTGACAGGGAAACCCCCAATATTGAAATCAATCCCTCAGGATTGGCAGGGGTGGCTCTGGGGGTTGGGGGAAGGGTGAGGAGGTATTGCTCAATACTGGGGAAGGTACTTAGCTACACACTGCAACACAGACAAAAGGTCCTAAACATTGTTACTTAACACAGGTTAAAACTAAGTACTAGTAAGGTTGCATAAAACACTTCATGTTGTACGGGCACCTATACTATAGCTAACAAAGAAATAGTATATATTAGGACTCAATGTAACTAGCTACAGAATTGATGATGGGGTACACACAGAGTCCTTTCACTCAACCTCCAGAAGAGTAACCATAAAGTAGGAGTCCCAGCTTCAGGGAAAAGCTCTGTACATTTCCAGGGAATGTGCAGATTTCTTGTGAAAGTTTTGTGTAGTTTTTTATAAAGTGAAATGTCTATCAGTCAGAAATCAAAGGCTTACCTTCAATTTGTTCCCAAGACAAAATGTTTACTGTCAGCTGGGAATGCCACTGCCACAGTGCCAGAGATAACACACTACCAGACAGCTGTCTATCTTGGGTTATCTCACCAATTCATATGATCAGGGAGATGGCGTGAGTTATCACACCGGCTGATGAAACAGATAAGTTGTTTTGTGGCAGAGGGGAACACCTTGCCACAAGTGCTTTTCCTACTAGACAAAATTCCTGAAGGTCTGTTCTAATCTTGCATTTTATGGGAATCAAGGACAAGACACCTTCCCAAGACTCTTTCCCATATGACATAAACTACTAGCAAGTAGCTAGAAGGGGCTTCAGAAGGAGTTGAAGCAAGAGGAGGAATTTGCTCATTGGCCATGTTTCTAATTAGGTATTCTTCTCATTTATGCTACTGTACTAAACTTATAAAACTGTGGTCTATATCAAGCATGAATTTTTGGTGCATTTTCAGCAAGCATGTCTGCAGGTTGTGCACCCTTCATTAAACAGTAACTGCATTTTATCACCTAGCGTTGTTTGGCTCTTGATTTTAGGGCTCAAAAGGCAACAGTGTGGCTAAGTAAAGCTGCTGGAGACAGGGAGCAAGTGGAAAACTGGCAAGCGATGTGCAAGCTTTATTCTTGCTGTATTTAAATGGCCCAAATCCAATATAGGGATATAGGACTGGGCTGTGCTCAGTCTCCTCTGTGATATTTCCAATGGCTGCAGGGACCTGGGCATCCTGGGTGGAGTCTTCTACAAAAGAAATTGGAGTAGAACCACAAGTTATTTTAGAATTTCCCAGGTTGGTCACAGTTTCCCATACCACTGAACAGGGTTTTCCATTTACTTCAGACCTTCTTTTGCAGATAGTGTACTTATATATGTCCTTTTGCCCTTCACATCCCTTTTTAGTTTCAGCTCCAGCTGTGCTTTGGCTTTCCTAATTCCAGCCTTGAAAACACAAATAATGTGTGTTCCCCTGAGTCAGCTCTTTGTTTGCACCTTTTTGTAAATCTTCTTGAAATATAGTTCATCTATGACAGTTATCTGCTGTGAATGCTCATCTTTCTGTATCTCTTGTTCGAAGAGCCTCTCTTTGAAGATAACCAGCTATCCTGTGCTTTTTTCTCATCCAGAGCCATCTTCCATGAGAAAATGCAAGCTACATTGTTTAGCAAGAAGAAATATATTCTGGCATTCTCAACAGGGATTTTAGTGTTTGCTGTGTTCGTTTCCTATGGGATTTTATACTTTGTTGTCTTATGGTCACTACTGCCAAGGCTACCCTATATATTCACTTCCTTAATCACTTCTTCCCTTTCTGTGAAGGAGAAAGACAGTTGTGTCTTTGATCACTTATGTCAAGAAATTATCTTCAACACATCCACAAAATTCTGGACTGCTTGCAGCTATCCCTCTGCCCTCCCAGGACATTTCAAGAGGTCAAAATTCCCGTAACTACTAGGGAAGACATGATACTATGAGTTTACTTTCAGTTGACTAGAGAATGCCTGATTTCTTTCCCTTTGGGATGAACTGATCTGTAACAATTCTTTTGACCTTCTTCCATTAGCTCTTGATTTACTTGCCACACCTGTCAAGGAAAAGCTTCACGAAGCCAAGTCTCTTTCCTTCCTGGTCTTTCTCCTCTAAAAAGCCTTTGTGCGTCACTGGCAGAACTTCAGTCATATGGACAATACCACTGAATCTCTGCAATTCCAATCAGAGTGTACCTGTGCAAATGCATCAACAAACTCATTCTTCCAATGTGTTTTCTACGTTATGTGAACTCATGGACAAGCACTTCAGGTGAACTCCCTCACCACAATGGGATGCCACATTCACAAAAAAGTACAAGAGCTTTCTCAGTCTGGACACTTCTTCAGTGTCCTCAGTGGCTCCATTTTTATTTGTATTGGATTGCTCTCTCCTCAGAAAACAGTTTGAAGGCCACAGCACTTTGGTAGTATTGTTCTTGTCTTGCTTTAATATACAGATTAAAGAATTAATGTTTACATAAGTTCAGATTAACTAATCTGAAGTAACTATCCATGCTGAAAACTAATTTGATTTCATCTGAAATTTTAAAACACCAATTAATGCATTAGATCAGAATTTGGTAGCACATATCAATGAATCTGATGTAGAAGTGGATGGCTGAAGTTCTGCAGTCACACAGACTAATTGTTTGTAGTTAAATGATCTCTCAACACACAACACACTTGCTCACTACAATCACATAGAAAGCTAAGTGCTCGCTTTTATCTGAAAACTTTTACATGAAAACAAATATGTGTTTACTGAAATGTTTTAGTATATCCTTAGTCTGTACTTCATGGAATTAATTTGAATTCTTTTTAATCACATCATATTGGAATCTTTAGCAGGACAGTGACAGGCACTATAAGGAAAAAAAATCAACAATTAACATGAGAAAATATTTTTCCTCCACTATCTCTATAGGTCTTTACAGTTCAATCTCTTTGAAGCATCTGTATTTTAGATCTCAAATATTCAGATGGAATTACATTTGAACTATTGCAGAAAATACTTTTCTAGCCAGTAGATATTGTGCTGAATTTATTTTTTTCAGAAAGATATAAACTGGACTTTAGTGTAATGCTTTGTGTATTGCTGGAAAGAAATAAGGAGATCAAACAGCTTTTATGAAGTATTTCTTGATACTATGAGTCATGTCATGTTGCAATCAGTATTTAGAATGCATAGTTCTATGGGAAGAAAAAGGAGACTCTAAAAGGTTAAAAATATTTTCAATTACCTTGAGACAACTGTGTGTAAATATATTAGTAAACTCTCTGGATGGCACATTGCTGAGGGGTATAGTTAACTTATGATATGAAAGATTAAGGCTTTTTTTTTCAAATTTTCTTATTAAAGCAAGAAAGGTTTACTTATTTCAGAATCAGGAACTGTGAATTGAGTATAGTTTTAATACATTTTAGTACATACTATACGTTTTTAGTCATCCCCAAAGAGTTTTCAGGTGATTATAAACAGAACTTCAAACGTAAAAATAGCAAATTAAGAGGCTCACACTATCTGTTTCATGTTTTACAGCACATATTTTTGTGCATATGTCTATGCCTGTTTATGTCTAAAAATTAGAGGGTAAGGGATCATTTTTTATTTCCTGGTATGTTCCACTCAAACTTCTTTTTACTTATTTTCCAGACTGCTTCTTGTAAGTGACTTAATAATTTCTTTTTCTATTTTTCAAAACTTTTATGAGTACTTTCAATTTAAATTATTTGAAATCTTTCCCTAGTGCTAGCTGATACGTAGTCAGAACAGGAAATCAGAGAACTGTGAAGGAGAAATGATGTCTCTTGAAAGGAAATTCCTCTTAAGGAGGTTTTTGTAATATAAAAACACTATCAAATGTCTACAATACATTTTGAAGAGGCTTACAGATGTGGGAGATGTTGGTCTATAACAGAACCAATTTACAGGACTGATAACAGATATCACAGTTCATATTTTCAAAAGTCAGTGTACCATCCTTCATATTAACATTTTCTCTAGATTAATATTGTCATAGGCTAAAACACGTTAATACAGTAGTTCATGATTGCATAATCCAGTGTGTAATGCTGAGGACATTCTTGAATGCCATTTTTAGTTTTATGGGTACTTGCATTGTACTAAATTTATTAGCAATTTCTAATGAAAATGTACTTTAATATAAATAATGATCACTGTCTCAGCAAGATGTAGCAGGAGACAATGCACAGCACAGACTGTATGAAAATATACTCTAGAATGGAAAATAAAATAGTGGCAGGCAAAAAGTATTTTTCCTTAGTTAATAATTTTTAGAAATCTTTTCCTCGATAAAATTATTTAGAGACATGGTCATGTGAAATTTTTAAAAATAATGTTACATCAGTCTGTGTTATAGTCTGTAACAATTCCATTTGTCTCTAACATCTGATATTTTGTTTGATTTTTTTTGACCATATGAACCAAGTTTTTTTCAGTTGAATGTAATTATATTAAAATGTAATTGATTAAAAAAATAAGGTATTTTCATGTTTTGACTTTTCCCACCTTCTGCTCTGTCAATGGTGCTATGCATTAAACAGGCAATTCTGTACCCAAGTACAGAAAAGTTGGATTATCCTTAGAATGTAGGTGGAGGTTCTCTATTCAGTGAACTCACTTTTCTTTCTATTACACTTATTGACAAAATTACTCTGTGGATACTTGGATGTGAGCTCACAATTATTTATTGTCTTTAGAAAGTAAGTCTGCAGTCCACACATTCACATGCTATCCCATATAAAAGATGAGCTTGGACTGAAGTCCATTTTCTAAAGGAGTGCCTGTTTAGTATCTGAATTCTACTAAAGCAAAAGTGAGAAAGTATAAAATGAGAGGCAAACTTTATGTATTTTCCAACAATGAAGATTAGAGAAAAGTGTGAAGAGTCTATGTGCACTATTATTCCCAGGTCCCTTTCAGAACACCTTTGCAGAAATTCTTCAGAACACCTTTGCAGAAAATTTTTGCAGAAATAATTTTCATGTAATCAATTTGCTTCTACTGGAAATTAGTGTTATTTTCCCTTTTTTTTCCCCATAAATCCATTTGATAGTGGTTAAATTAGTTTTTCAGGACAAAACACTAACATGACAAAAATGTTGAATTTATAACACAAGTCTTTAGTAGTCCCCTCACATCCAAGTCAGGTGCACTGGGATTCTGATCAGGTTTGCAACCTGTCAGACAAATAATTATGTGCAAATACTGTTAACTGGGAATAATTCTAACTGTTGAACTTATAATTGGAAGTGACAGCTATAGTAAGTTAGGACTCCTATTCTAATATATTCCAATCAACATAATAATACCTACGGGGATAACTGACCACATATTAAAGGATAATTATGATCCTTTAAAGTCTTTGTTAGAGATGTACATTGTGTTCCTTCACATTCATTTGGCTTTGTAATTTTCCTTCTGTGTTTGTCTCATGCTATTTTTATGTGCATATTTAGCACATGCTGAAGAGTAACAAAAACCACTTTTCATATTCTAGTAATAATGATTAGAAGATCCAACAAAGACTTTACAAACATTAAAAATATAGGACTCACATAAACTCTTCTGAGTGAATAAGGACCCTGGGGAATGTTTTCAAACATGTGCTACTCACACCTCATTATAAAATAAATAAAAATTTTAAAAGATATTTGAGAAATGTTATAATCATCCAAATTCTAAAGTCTGTTTAAATCAAGAAACTCTTTCAAATATATTACTCAGTAAGATTTTATTTTGCTATCACTGTGAAATTTTCTGAAAATAGAAATATTTTCTTCAGAATGACTTCAAAGTAATCTTGCCAGTTACTTTTCTATCTGCTGTCTTTAATTCTGTTGAAACTTTAGGACATTATAAAACATTTATGTGCTAAAGGTCACTGTAGGTTCATATTCAGTTGACTCAAAGTTTGCAACCACAAAAAATTACACGTTCCAGTCTAAACTTTTCTCTTCATTGAATAGCTATTTTATTCTTTAACAAATTTAGGTAATTTGTTAAATTACCCTCCCTTAAATTACCCTCCCTTTCCCCCAAGAACTGAGGCTTGTCAACTGGTAGAAGCTGTGTCTCTCATTTCCCATTTTAAATACCATCTACAGTCCCATTTTTCAAAGCTTGCTATTAATTTTCTTTCAGGAAATTTAAAGAATTCATATTTTCTGTTTCATTTCTTCAGAGGCTGCTACAGAGGGCTTGTATGTGCACAGAAAGCACAAACATCTTTCTGAAAATTTCAAATCATATTATTCTATTTTATTTAAGATAGTTCACTGTAAGTTTCCACTGAGATTAGTTTTGAATGATGAAAGAACTAAAGTTCCATTTTAAAATGACTTATGTTTAAAATCATTATGCTGAAAGTTAGCTGAAGAGACCCATAGAGCAAACTGAAGTTTCTGTCAGAAAGGTCCAGGGAGCAGCAGCGGAGAGCAACAAAAAAACCCAAAGATGGAAAAAGGTAGCAATGTAATTAGGCTTCACACTGAAAGATTTGTTCAGTGCAGTCCTTTGCTCAAGTATAAGCTATCTCCATAGCAGTCAAATCCTTTATATAGAGACTGTGCAAAGCTTTAAACAAATGGGAGAAATGTAAAAAATATTTTTAATTTGGGAAGTACTAGACAATTCAGGACTTATGTATAAATTCTAGTCTACATTATGATTATATGTTAGGAAAAGAAAAGAAAAAACAAAACCAAAACAACCCAGACATTGTATAAAAAACAACTGATTACATGACTTATTTTCAGGAGCTGGATAATTGAGTATCACTTTCTGAAAATTAGGGATTTTTAATTGTTGAATTTTCACACCAGCTGTCTGCAAAAGGTTTTCATATATACCAGCAGAATTCCTGGGGGAAAAAAAAAAAAAAAAAAAAGCATAGATGCAGAACAAATTAATCATAGAAATAGTGGTTGAAAACTACTCTGTAGGTCATTTGTCCCATCTCTCCAATTCAAGCTGCTATCATTCTATGTGAGTCACGAATTCATACAAAAAACACCTAAAAACTTTTCAAGGGGATCATAACCACTTTGGCAACCTTATTGCACTGTAATGCAATGCATTCATAATCACAGAATGTCTGGGCTTGGGGGGATCTTCTGGAGATTATTAAGTCCAGCTCCCTTGATAAGGTAGACTCATACAGAGCAGATTGCCCAGTACCACATCTGAATATCTTCAGGGAAGGAAACTCAACAACCTCTATCAGCTGCCTTTTCCAGGGCTTGCTTCTGTAAAGAACTATTTCCTTATAGTCAGCTGGACTTTAATGTGTCTCAGTTGTGCCCATTGCCCCTTGTGCTGTCTCTGGGCACCAATGAAAAGTCTCTGACTCAAACCCCTTGACACCTATCCATAAGTTATTTTTAAGCATTTATAAGATCCCCTCTCTCCTCTTTTCTCCAGGCTAAGCAGGCCCTGCTCATTCAACCTTATCACATAGGAGAAATGCTCTAGTCTTCTTCTCCTCTTCATAGCCCTGCACTGGACCTCCCTTGCCTTTTAGGTACTAAGGAGCCCAGACCTGTACACAGTGCTCCACCTGCACCCTCATCACGGATAAATAGAATGGAAGGATCACCTTCCTTTACCTCTATCCCCATTCTTCTTAATGCATCCCAGGAAAACACATGTCTTCTTGGCCTCAAGGACACAGTTTTGGCTCACAGACTGCTCGTTGTCCACCAGGACCCCCAAGCCCTTCTCTGTAGAACTGCTTTCCAGCACATTGGTGAGAGAGACTGAAATGGCAATAGTTAATGACTCAAAAAATCAGCCATGTGTGAAAGTAGTGGGTGCTTTGCTAAGGCCAGGTTTGCACCACCCAGCCAAAGGGGAGGAGGAGAGGTTTTGGGTGTGTGATAGGGAAGCCTCTGATCTGTGTAAGAACAGTTCAGGTGTGAGGGAGTGCGCACCCTCCTCTGGAGGATGACCATGCAAACTAATCTTTGTTTTAGATACAACTTGGAGTTTGAGCCAGATAAAAGAAAAGAAGCAAAAGAAGCAAAATCTGAAAGGTTGGATAATGCTTTTTATCATACCAATTTATACATTTGATCAACTGTCATGTAAAACTCCTCCAGACACACTGACATACACATTACACACACACACACCCTCTCCCCAAAGGCATCAAGTGCGTGGGGTTATTCTTTCCCAGATGCAGTGTCCTGCATTTTCCTGTGTTATATTCCTCCCTGTACAGCTCTTCAGCCTCTCCAAGTGTGCTGGTTTAATTCAAACTGTGTGGAAACACCAATTCATGTAACGGTTTCTGTTTGCTGAATTCTGTTTACCAAATTTAATGCAGTGGTTTGAGGGTCTTTTCTGCTGTGAGATAGGATCAGGAGAGAAGCAAAGCAGGCCCAAAGTTAATGATTACAAAGATAGATTTATTAACACTGAAAGAAGAAAATGAGAATCAAAATGAAACTTTCAAAACACTCCTCCTCCTTCCCCCAAATGTTCACTTTCCCACTAACAACATAGAGACAAAACCTGTGATTTTCAGTTTCACCACTTAAAAAATAATCTTTCATTAGTTCTTTGAGAGAGGAGTCTCTCTTAAAACTCCCATGGAGACATCTCCACAAGAAAGAGTCCTCTGGTGCCACCCACATTACAAATCTGCACCCGCTTGGAAAAAAAACCTCTCTGCAGACTGTGAAGCCCCTCCCATTAGCAGTTTCCCAAGCTGCTTATGGGTCATAGACTCATGCATATTGGGATGTCATTTTCAAGGATAAGTAACTCCAAAGGAAAATGATTCTTTATCATGTGGAACAGAGATATCTTCTCACTTCTTCACTGGCACAGAGGGCTTCTTAATGCATCTCTCTCTGTTCAAACATCTCATAGGATCACAGGATCACAACTACTTAATTCAATATTCACTCAGTCCACCACAGATACCTTTGCTAAAACCCACAAATCTGAATAATCATCTCTCCAAAATGCATATTTTCCCCATGGTTTAAAGGGAATACCAATATATTACAGTTAATTCTCTTCATAAGAGAAGTCCAGCTCAAAATAGCAACTCCTCTGATCTCTTCTCCCAATTAGCCTTTTCAGTCTCTCTTCCTTAACTTCCATCTCATGCTGTGTCTTCTCTATGTTCACTCTGTCTCTTTCCTCTCTCTCTAATAAGGGTTAGGGCTTTGGAAGCTTCATTTGTGTAAAGAAAGAGTTAATATCTCTCCCAGGAACTAGGGTGTCCCCATGATCTCTGCCAGGTGGTTGCTCTGATTGCAGGGCTGTGGAAACTCAAAGCCAGGACAATGGGGGAGGCTCAGGAACTGCAGCCAAGATCTCAGTAGCCAGGCTGGTGGATGCCTTCCCCCTTCCCCTTCTCTCCTCCACCCCTCAGTCTCATGGGGTGGGCCCAGTGTGAAGGTGCTCTCTGGGGCCCTGGGGATATCTCCCGCAACCTGGCTGGAGGGGGAGTGGGGCAGGCTTTAAAATTAGCTAGTTGTTAAGCTGTATCTTCCCCTTCCCCCGCTGGGAGATGAGGGGGGCCCCTTGGCATGGCCAGGCCCAGGCTGGCTCTCCCTCAGCAGGGGGGAGCCAGGCAGAGCCCTAGCTGATCCTTGGAGCAGCCCTGAGGGGCTGGTGTTACTTACTGGCAAGCTGGAAGGGAAAAGGATTTTCCTGGGTTTCTTCTGATTTTTAAGTCTGTGTGTTCCCAGGGTGTGTAATCTTCCCAATTGGTCAATCAAGCTGTCAACTTCAAAGCAAGTAACCAGTTGGTTCTTGCTATCCATGCTAAACCAGCAAGCTAAATGAAACCTTTAAGTTTGGGCCTGCTTGCTTCTCTCCTGATCCTATCTCACTGCAGACAGGGCACTAAAACTGCTGCACTAAATTTGGTAAGCAGAATTCGGCAAAATGAAACCATTACACAAAGTCTCACTGCTCAAATGGCAGCACATGGAATTATCTTTTCTAATCTTCTACCTGAGCTTTCTGAGATGCAGCTTTTGGTATTGCTTCATGTCATATTGTCTGGAACTAGAAAGAACATTTTATCTCCATTGTCTTCATAGCTGGTTTATAGACAAGGTTGTTGAATCAAGGACTGTGGAGGTGAGCCTGTGTACCTAGATGTATTGCAGATAGTCTTGAACTTGGGGCTAAATAGGTCTGAGGACAATAGCCTTAAGGAGGGCTCAAATTTGGATTCTCAAGCTACTGTCACTTACAAAAGGTGAAATATTGTGTTCGGGTAACATATATTTTTATTCTTTTCTTCAACAACAAGGAATGTACTCTCACCATGAGACTATTTTTCACTCTTATCCTTAAAACACTTGCTAGAAAAATGTTATTTGTAAGTCTTAATTGCACATGACAAACTTACTTCAGACTGTATCAAATCACTAGGAAAGAAGAACCACTGAAGTAAAGAAATCTTGAAAGTGTTGTGTATGTATTGTACTTTTTTCCACCAACCTAGCATTTTTAGCACTGAGTGATTATTGTCAAGGCAGACCAAATTGATTAATCTCCTTGGTATCCTAGGCTACAGGCTGTGAAAACTTTCACCTAGTATTCAACTCTTCCTTAGTTTCCCATTCATTTCGTTCAATTGACTCTTTATGGATATTCTTTGTTCTATTAAAAAAAAAAAAA
>WEIU01019390.1:14632-31461 GCA_013389925.1 Aegithalos caudatus
CCGCCCGCATTCCCAGTACTCCCCGGTGTGTCGGCCGGCCCGACAGAGGCTGCCTGGCGGAACCAGCGTGGTTTGGGCTCCTGTGGGTGCTCCCGGAGCCTCTCCGAGGTCTGAGGGCGGAGGAACGGAGATCGGGCAAGAGGACAGCGTGGTCGGCAGGGGCAGAGCGGAGCCGGGGCTGGCGGCGCGGCGGGCGTGGATCGGGGGTGCGAGAGCGATGAGGAAGAAAGCGGCGAAACTTCAAGGACCTGCACCTGCTCACTCGCTGCTTCTGCCTTCAACCCTCTGCACCGAAAAGGGGAACAAAGTCGTGTGGGCGCCGCTGCCCCGCTACCTGGCGTGTCTTTAGGACCTGCGGGCAGAGGCTTGCGCTCGCTGCCCTGTGGGAAGGGTCGGGGAGCACGCTCCTTCCCAGCTCACACAATATGTGCAAGCAGCTCGTGACCTTGCGTTAAGAAAAACTTTGAGAGAAGCCTAATGGTTCGTCTTTACCTCGTAGAACTTCTGCTTTTTTAGACTTCCTTTAACCTTTATTTTCTTCTGTTTCCCCAAGGAGACTTATATAAGTTTTATGAAAACAGTGTTGTTTTAGGTCAAAAACTTTAAAAAAAAAAGTTTTCCTAGCTCTAGCTTGTGCAGCCTCATATTGATTCTCTTGGAGTATCTCGTGTTGATTTCGCTGGAACTGTGCAAACTCATGCTTTTGGACTGGATTAGCGTAGTAAAATCTCTGACTCAAAAAAACCCTCACAAGTCATTGTCACAGTTATGAGTGCTGATTGAAAAACTATTAAAACTAAAAGTGAATGCAAGACTGATAATTCTTGGAACACTCCTGTGGTTACTCCCCAGAAAGGAAACTTTTGTTAGACTTTGTCTTCCTGCAAACTGCAGGTTTACACGCGGGTAAACTTCTGTAAAGTCTTGGAATGTTGCACTCTCTAACGTAAAAACTTGCTCCTGGGCTCTGTCTTAAATCATTTAGTTTCATGAAATATCTCCTAGATAAGAGAAACATACATCACATGGTTAGTCAGAAATTATTCTAGAAGTTCATTAAATCTCATCTGGGGAATTTAAATGAACTCAAGTAAGTAAATTAAATGCTGAGTTAATTAAGTTGTTAATTAGTTAATTAACTGTTATTGTTTTAAGTGATGCCATTATCAAAGTGACATAAATTTCAGTTTAATTTCCTATATGTAGGATGTTTTTGTGGAACTGTAAAAGCTTGGGGGCTTAATTCTTTCTACAGAGTTTTGCACCAAGTACCAACAGTCATAATAGGGATTTTATTATTTAGTGGCAAGGGCAATTTTAAAAATAATTTAACTAATTACTTTTTAAAATAAATTACTTTTCTGATTGTGTTACTTTATCCTGGAATAAAACTTCAGATGTATGAAAATGAAGCAAGAAGATGAGAATTTTGAAAAATTCTGGTTTTGGAAAAATTGCCATCTTTCAGGATGGATTCTTGCTGATCACTAGGAAATATTAAACTTGTGCATGTTGATACTGTGGAGTGGGATTTTTTTGTGACTGTTACATTGCATGACATTGTTGTTGTAAAAGACTGAAAAAATCTGTATGCAACTTTTTTGCTCTGCTTAATACTATACTATATGATATTTACTCAGGAATATGTACCTAAGTCTGTCTTATTCACATGCCTTTGATTCTTTTCACAAATAATTAATGAGCAAGAGAGGATCAGAAAGGAAAGACAGCTTGGCCTGCCTTAAGTCACTCATTTAGATCACTCAGTTGTTGCCAGATTATTATAGTTGTGTGTCCTGTTTATATTAATAAAGGCAAAACAACATCTAGGAAATACAGAACTAAAGATGTCTGACTTTATCTTCTTACTTTAGAAAATATACTGAAATACGAAGTAATCCTCAAGTGGCAGTGTCATAGCTGAGTCTGTGGAGATGCCACAGAGACCTAGAAGGCTTATTTTGGTTAAAAACACAGCACAGTCAGTATTTTAATGCAAAGAACATGGATGCAACCTCTGGGTCAGGAGCCTTACTTGTTTTTTTCTAGTATGCCTCCATAGAGCTCCTTACAGATATTGTGAGGGCTAGTTCTGACAGTGATGGAAACTTGAAGGTTTTGCAGTGATAAATATGTGAAGAAGGTTTTGAAGAATCCTTGATGCTGCCAGTGTATTTTATCTAAATTTATTCTATATCTAGTTATTCTACACATTGAGGTGGCATTTTTTGGCCAAAACATTGACAGGAACACATACATCTCCATAACTTAACATTAACTTTATATCAGTTCATNACTTGTGTTCCCATGTGTTTTATATCCAAACCCAAGAAATCGTACAAATTATAGCTGAAAGACCTACTAGGTTTATTGCCAAAGCAATGCAGAGCATTCCCTGTAGGGCTTCTTCATGTGTGCTCTGCATTCTAACCCAAATTACTTGAGCAACAGATCTCCCTGTTAAGGAAGCTGTTTCAGTTTGGTACAAATTTCATGGTCAAGAAGCTTTTCCCACTTTGCCTATAATTACCCACTATTTTAAATTATACTGTCTGTACAATACTAAGTAATTATTTGAGTTTTGTTCATGGCCTTCAGGTATTTCAAGATGACTGTTATATGCCATTCTCTAAACCAGAATTGCAAAATTTCCAAGCACGAAGTGTCTTTTTATGTGACTTCAATAATGCTGCTGAATAATGCTGCTGATTAATTTTACTGCCAGGCTTGACCTGTTTTTTCAATTGTAGTTCTGTTAGTAAAGAATTGAATAAACAACCTTTCATATCTGAATTATTTCAGAAAAATAAATTCTCTCTTTCCATAGAAAGAGATCTTAGGGATCTTCCACTTTTATGAATCATGTTAGTTTAAAATTCATTACTCTAAATCAATCTTAATACATTTTGATGTTTGGTTGAGGACACCTTTAAGAGAAACCAGCTTATCATCACTGCTGATATGGTTTTTCTGGAAATGCAGAAATTAATTTGTACTGGAGGATGTGCTAAAAAAGAAACTTTAAATTAGAAACAAAATAATAAAAAAATCTAAAATAAAATATTTTTTCTAATTCAAGAAAAAATATTTTCAGTGATTTTGTATGAACACAGAAGAACCTTGCTTCTTGAACACGCCTGATTCATTTTGATTTACAGTCCTTTCTGGAACAGTTGATGTTCTTGATACATCCAGCAGAGGAAACAAGTTGAATAGCAATCCTTTTTCCTTTAGGTTTAGTCCTGGCGGCAATGAAAAGTAGTACTGCTGTCATTGCAATCTTGTTTTTCATTTCAGTGCTACATCAGCATACTGCTAAATCCTTGATTCTTAATATGGAAATACCATCCATCCATCCATCCATAAATATACAGATACGTATGCATACATGTATGTGTATACTTGCTTGCAATGGATAGTATTTGTGGGCAAATGCACATGGAGCTTGTATATATTCTTAGAAAGAAAAAGGTGTTTGATAATGTATTCTATTTGGGAGATGCTGTATTTTATCTTGGATAATATATTAATATACTAGAGAATTTTTGTTTATTACTGCTGAAAATTGAACACTTAGTTTATCCTCGCAGAAAGGTAAAAAAATCTTGGATTAGTAAAATTTTGAGTGTATTTGTTGATCTGAAAATATGCAAATTTTGACACATACACTATTATTACTGTGAAAGCTATCTCAAACATCTATCCATCCAAGTTATGCTTGTGTGGTTGTAATAGGAAAAGCTGAAGAACAGTAAAAAAACTTTTGTACACACTTGCTGTAGTCATTCTTACTGTGGTTGTTACTGTTATGCAGGCTTATGGGGAAGGGTGTCCTTGAAACTATCAGGTCAGTTCATGACTAGAACATAAGAATAATCACAGAAAATATGTATGAACATCCATGAATAAGCATGATGGTAGCTACATCTGCCACTGCCTGTTGAAAATTAAGTATATTTAGTCTGGAATTGAGGGTTGGTCCTTTTACATACACACTGTATCAACTTTTCCCAATACATTGATGAAGGTTTGTGTAGTTAGCAGTTCCTTCATTCTCAAAATAAATTAATTTTCTAATAGGGAGGCTGGGGAATTCCTGAGATATCACTAAATAAGTTGTTCTTTCTTGATGTTCTCTGCATGTTTGGCATAAAACTAGATTTCTTTTGGTTTTTACATGAAACTGAATCAAGTTCTGCGTATGAAATTATACATGCCTATCATTCTTTCTTTAAGTAAACAGAAGTTTCTGGTTTATTTTTGAAGAAAACATGTATTTTCTTTTCCTAGAAATTGTGGCCTCATTGTTTAGGACCCAAAAGTATTTGGAGAATAGTGGCTCATGTCATTATCTGATGTGAAATTCTTTTTCTCATGTTTTGTCTTACAAGGATACATTGTAAGTTTCTCTCAGTTAATGTAGAACTACCTGACTTAATAGCCTGGTCTTAAACCTCCATGTTTGTCTGTATGAGAAAATAGTGTCTTCCCTCCAGATCATGCCTCTTTCCAGATACCGTGTGACATTGGGAAAGAAGGAAAATTCAAATTCATATCTAGCAGAAAAAAAATTATTTTAAGGTCATGAATTTGTTTGTTTTTCCACATCTACGGCCAGCTGAGACAAAGCTATAGTTTCAGATGTGTTTGCTGGGGATACAATCCCTTGGTGTTTCAGCATTAACTTTTTTACTTTCCACACCACCTAAGCTATGAGAATGGGCAATGTTAAATACTGTCAAGAATGAAAAAGAAAGGATCATATATTCATCATTTATGTGCTTTTAAACAGCCATGAACTAAAATGTCCTAGAATTAGTATTTTTGGTGTTGTACAATCAAAAAAACCCCTACTGGAGAAACAAAAATGAGCCTACTATTCACATCCCTAGACTTTCTCTTTACTTACTTGGACATTCAAATAAAGGAGTGAAAAATGGCAGGAAAAAGATGAATACATGCTGTTGGAGATCCTAGTTGGTGACTGTTTAAAGTCCACTCCAGAAATTTTTATCGCCTTAAGAAAATACAGGGTCTCCTTAGGAACAAATTTGATATAAAACAGAATTGGATCTGAGGTAAGTTTCTAGAGTAGCATTTATCAGCCTTTCCTCTGCTGATGTAAATCAAATTAGCAGGCATGTCTCTGCTGTTTCTTGGTGATGCTTTAGAGCGCTTCCGTGTGGTAGCATGCCTCAAAATTGCATGCTGTGAGTGTTTTAGAGACCTAAGATTTTCAGCTGATTTGTTTTCAAAGGCAAACCACTGTGGACAAACAATATACATGTGTCTTTGAAGGAGACTGTATACTGTATTTAATAAGGTGGGGCATATTAAATTTGAGGACAGGCAGCAAATACATGAAGTTTAAGGAAAATACATGCCAAAATAATTACTGAAAGTAAAGACATTNAAAAATGAACAGTAGCGCAGATAGAAATGCTTTTAAAGAACATTTGATTTCATATAAGCATATCACATCTCCTAATATTTCAGAAGTATAATTTATTATTATTGTTGTAACAACAGCGGCGGCAACAACAAAACCAATAATAATACTAATATTTGTTATGTGTATTTTCCAAAGTTTTCAGTCCATATGAAACATAGTTTTGAGTTCCTTTGCTATGGAGCATCTCTCTAACCAAGCAGTAGAGGGCATTCTTTCTTTAGGAGACAGCACTAGTTCCTTCAAAAGACTAGTATTTTATTCAGGAAGTTGGTTTCCTTTTTGTCTTTAAATACAGGCCATTCACATGTAGATACTGGACATAGGAAAAAAAGGAAATTCTTACATCAAATATGCAATATATTGTTTAGGGTTGAGTACTGAGTTACTAAGATTGTATATGTCATTATTCATGGAGTATTTCTGGAGAAATGAAAGTTTATATAACTTTCATTCAAATTCACACTGTAGCATTTTTCATAAATTCAGTTCCATCTAAACCTGAGCTGATTCATTTGGTATGATCCATCAATTATCTTAATAAAAGCATTTTAATAGTACTTATGGCAGGCTACTCATAATGCACCAGCCTGGGTAGATATTTTGAGAGCATATTCAATTTGAGTTGTTGGGGACCTTATTAAAACTCCATTAGCATTTTGTTTTTAATGGATTTTGGCATATTTAAGCCAGCCTTGTTTGAAGTTAAATTTAGTGTGGTATGTTCCTGTTCTTCTTGAAAATGCTACCTCTTCTGGAGAAAAGGAAAATTGAGAGCTAGACTCTTCCCATTCAACATTTGGAACTTCTCCACACAGTTGTCTGGAGCCCATCCAGTCAGAGCCCCACACGGATGAGGGCAGAGCAAGTGTGTGAGGTGACCATGGATGACCCTTCTGTTGCAGTTGAATGCTGCTCCCTACTTACCCAAATGCTGACTACACATGGGGTACTTTGAGAGTAGGTTTTTAAGTGTTCCTCTGTTGCAAGATTGTGGTTCTTTTTTTCTTTTTAAAATGAAGTGAAACCCAGGTGACTAAATGACTTTTGAATGTGAATACTAGGCAAAGACAGAGCCATTATATTTCAGATTTCATTTACTTAAGATAATGTCTACAAATAAAATACCTTTCCTAGTCACTGGACTACTGATTGGCATTATATTTCCTGGCTGTTTTGATTTTAAATAAACAGCTTTTGCTGCATAGCTTACTAGATGCAGGAATCTAATTCTGCAAAGCAATCCTTATTTCCAAGGATGACTGTGAGCAGGAAATAAGCCAGTCTAGGCCAGGCCTAGATACAAATTAATTGTAAAAGAATAAAATAATCTTGAAAATTAAGTATCACAGCTTTCTTCAGCTGTGGAATCCTGAAGGTTGTTCTGAGAATGGAACTTCTATAGTTTAGCTGAAATATCTGCCCAGTGATTTTCTTTCATATTAATGGGTTTCTGTGGAGAGAATATGGTTGGTAAGCTACATCTTATGACATTAATCCCAAGTAAGCGGAAAGAGGCTAAGGAGCATGGAAAGTTCTTTAAACCAGTCACAGGACTGGGTGAGACACAGGTGAATTAGACAAAAGCATTCAACATTTATGAGTCTTGGACTATTCCAATATCTTTTTGGTCCATCTTGGTAGTTTGTATTTGAATGTAACAATTTTGTAGGCACTTTTCTCAGTGTTTCTATAGGTCCCTAGGAAGTTGAGCAGTAATGTAACATTACATTTTTTTGTACTTGCATTTTTTGATTTGTGAGCAGATAGGAGAACATAGTCTTAAATTTGTCCATGAAAGTCAGTGGGCTGCAGATGATTTGCTTAAAAACAGAGAAGTAGCCTGGGGTGAGAAGAATATTTAATGCAAGTGTCCCGGGTTTTTCATGTTCTGCCTTAAAAACATGTTCTGGTCTTTCACCAGTTTAAACTGCGACATACTGCTTTTTTTGCTTTAAAAGCAGGAAGGTTGACTTTGCATTTAGCCACCTCACCAGTGAATTTAGTGCTTGGTAGACTCAAAGCTTTGGGTGGAAAATATTTAACAGATTAACTAGGAAATGGAAAATTCCCTGATATAATAGTTTCAAGTCTGATGTTAATGGTGCATATCATAAAATCATAGAATGGTTTGGGTTGGAAGGGACCTTAAAGATCATCCCCTTCCAACTGAGCTGCCATGAGCAGGGACAACTTTCTCTAGACCAGGTTGCTCAGAGCTTGATCCAACCCAGTCTTGAACACTTTCAGGGATGACAGATCTGCAACTTTTCTGGGCAACCTGTGTCAGTGCCTCACCACCCCCATAGTAAATAATTTGTTCTTAATATCTAATCTAATCTGCAGTGCTTCATTTTGAAGCCATTGCCCTTTGTCCAACTACTGCATGCTCTTCTAAAGAGTCCCTCTCTACACATCCTGTAGACTCCCTTCAGGTAATAAAGGCTCCGTTCAGGTAACTGATTGGTAATGCTTTTTATATGTCAGCAGCAGTCCTCAGAAGAAATTAAAAAGTAAAAAACCAGATTGATTTCTAGTACTGTAGTATGTCAAGGCTGGCTGTCTTGTGAATAAAAATGTAGTGTGATCTTAAATTAAAAAAAAAAAAATTGATGTCGGAGTAATGATTTTATCTATCCTGAATGCTAACTCAAAATAAGATCTCTAATAGTCTGGAAAAGAACAGCATTCCCTATGACACTTGTTTATTTTTTTCAGGAAAAAATGGCAACAGAAAACATTAAACATTGTGTTTAAATATTAAACATCCTATTGCACCATAAATTTTTAATATGCCAATTAACGAAGAAATATCTGTCGTTGTTTCTGTGCAAATGTAAAAGGACTAAAAAGAATTCAGCAGAGAGAATACCAATTGCAGTGAAAGGAAAGGACAGCATTATAAAGCAAAACTGCAGCTCCCAAAAGGGGCATTATTACACCCAAATAATGTTTGAAGAAACAGGAAGCTTGAGATTTAAAAAAAATCTTAACTTTGGGAAATGCTTGAAGAATATAACAGTTTTTGAAAGTTCCTTGGAAGAAATTAGTGCTCTAGCTTGTAAGTGATACAACTTACCTTTAACATTAAGAAAATGAATGTTACAAAAAACCAGAATATCAACCTGCAACTGAAACTATTCACAAATGCAAGTGTATTTTCATAGGTAAATACTTCATCAAGATGCTATTGCAGATTCCTATTGATGATACCATTAGGCCTATTTGTATGATAGTTTTTTATTGTAAGAGTGTTTTCAAGATACAGACCCTTCTCCACTTGGCAAAGTACTGTGAGGTTCTACCTCTAGAAAGCTATGAATGTCCAATGGCAGCATGTAGGAAAGTAGGAATTCCTCAAATTTGCCTCAATTAAGATGGAAATGCCCTGCCTCTAGCTATCTTTGAGGCTGGATATTTGTGAAAGAGTTAGATCTTTAATAAGTTGAACATGAAATTTATGAAAAAGCTTGATATAGTAATTTCTGGGTGAAGGACACCTTTTTGGGATGTGTAACAATGTGTGCACATGGCATCATTCCAGGACTTTGTGTTTTCAGAGTTGGAATACTGTAGCAGTTGGAGTTTAACACAAAGGTCTTATTGTGTAAGATCAGTTCTCTTTCCCACATAAACCCATAGCTCATAGAATACCTTAAGAAAAGAAGGAATTTCTGGTATTAATTTTTTATATAGATATAGACTTTACTCCTGAGTAGGAAAATATCTGTGCCATCACTGGATGCTAGTTAAGAAAGCAACTGTTAGTCACTGTTTTTTAGCTTACTATGAGCATAAGACTTCATATTTCCTAGAGGATAACATGGTTGCTGTGGTTTATAACCATTTTTAATTCCAGTAAGGTTTGGAATTCTAAAAGTCTACTTGACTAGGCTTCATTTAGTCTTAGCTTTGAACTTGTCTCTCTTTGTCTCAAATATACACTATCCTTCTTTCCCAACACCATTTCCAAACAGCCCTCCACCTTTCAGGCCGTTAACATTTTAAAGATAATGGGTCATTAAGAACCTGAGTAAGGTCAGTAGAATGATGCTTCTTTCCCGAACATCCAGCATGAAATAGCCCTGAGAACAAACTGTTCTTTTTTTCCTATTAGAGCACAGCTTTTTTGGCTGGCTCACTGAACTATGCTGATGTTTTACAAGACCTTCAAAAATTTCTACTACACCTGCTATATATCTGGCTATATATCTGCTCTATAAAAGCTATAGGCTGCTATAGACTTCAGAGTTGAGCTTTCTGCTGTCCTTTTCTGTTCAAAGCAATCAGTGTTTGCACCTCTCCAAACTGATATTCATTATGCATGAATAGCACTTGCATATATACTGGAAATATATAGTACTTATGATGGGATCTCAACAGTCTCAGAAGAAAGATTTTTTCATGTTTTCATATTGTAATTTGGTTAGCTTTACAGACAGAGGAATTGACAGCCTAGGCTCTGGTTGTAAAAATTTTGTTAAGTTTGCAAGACCTAAGTGGGTTGTACTCTTCCCTTTTCTTTTTGTGCATGCCTGTAAGATAAGTAGAAAGAACTTATAATTTGTTTCCTCCTCTCAGGTCCTGATATTGGAATACAGATAGAATTAAGTACATAAGAAGAAATGTTTTGATTGTAGAACTGTCAATGTGGTTTAAATAGTTTGGGTTGGTAATTTCTTATTATCCTGATGCTTATGGCTGTGCAGTGGGTTGACCATGGCTGGACACCAGATGCTGACCACAGATGATCTATCCCTCCCTTCCTCAGCTGGGCAGGAGGAGAGAAAACAAAATAAAAGGATTGTGGGTCAAAATAAGGACCATTCACCAAAATTGATTCTAATAAGAGAAATTAATTTAATTTATTGCCAATCAAATCAGAGTACAGAAGTGAGAAATAAACCAAATTTTTAAACCAGCTTCCCGCAACCCTCCCTTCTATTGAGGATGAACTTCACTCCCAAATTTTCCACCTCTTCCCTGCAGTGACTCAGGTGGACAGGGAATGTTGCCAGTTCATGACATACTGTTTTTGTTGCTCCTTCCTCCTCATGCTCTTCCCCTGCTCCAATGCGGGTCCCTTCCATAGTATGCAATCCTTTATGAACAGACTGCTCCAGCATGGATCCATAATGCATCCCAGCAGTCACAGCCTCTTTCAGGCATTCACCTGCTCTGCTGTGGGGTCTTTCAGGGGCTGCAGGTGGATCTCTGCATCCCCATGGGCCTCCATGGGCTGCAGGCACACAACTGCCTCTTCATGGGCTGTCTGCAGCATAGGTTGTAGGGGAATTTCTACTTCTGAGCAAGAGAGCAGAGGTGCCTGCACGACTTCCACCCCCTCCTTCTCTATTCACCTCAGCATCTGAAGGGCTGTTTCACTCACATATTCTCAGCCTTCTCTTTTGGCTCCTTTTTGAAATTTTTTTTCAACATATTTTTTCCCACCCTCCATCAAAGGGTTATCCCAGAGGCACTATTACCATTGCTTATGGGCTCAGCTCTTTGAGACAGCTGGAACTGGCTCTGTCAGACATGGAAGAAGCTTCTGGAATCTCCCACAGAAGACACCCAGTCTCCTTGCTACCAAAACCCTACCAAAACCCAGCATAGGCTGGAAGACATTCTAGGAGAAATCAGTGGTAAAGTTCTCATTACTGTCCAATTGTAAACCATAGATGGAATTCCAACATGCATAGAACTGCAATATAAGGAAGGGCATCCAGATAAATATTGTAATTTACTATCTATCTATAAATACACAGAAGCTGACTGGTTTTCTCAGATTCTTTCACTTGAATTTACCTAAATACCTTAGAATTTCTATTTTATCTAGTTTTACTCTGGTTGTTGATGTTTACATCATGATTTTTTTCTAATAGTTGCTGAGTGTCAAAGAGAGGAATTGATTGCCTTCTATCACAAGTTACTAGGTGAGACTTTCAACAAAGAAGTCAATGCTAACTCATTCTGAAAGTTGAAATTAATATGGAGAACATTTATTTAAATCTTTCAATCAAAATCTCAGCCACTCTTTTAAGCCTCAAAGCAGAAATCAACTTTCGTCACTTTTGTTAATTAATCCACTCGTGGCCAGAGCAGAGTCCCATTGAAACTGCCTGTATATCTCTAAGGTCTATGATGCTGTGTGCCACTAGAGCAGGAAGATATAGTCAAGCAGCACGTCCTTCGGCTGAAGAGATAATGAGTCCTTCAGTCTACTATCCGTAATTCATCCACTGAAAAGTTATTTCATTGCTATCACTTGATATATTTCTGAGACAAATATGCTTCTCACAAATTTTACATGGACTTCCACCATGTATGGCATTGTTACTTCTACTTTTGGAAATCTTGAGATAGAAAGATAAATATAACAGGGATCATTCAAAAATAATAACACTAATATTTTTCTTGTATTTGAAAGCAAGGAGAATTAGAGTCAAGCGACATGCCAAATAAGATAATTATGGTACAATTTTTATGTGGTGGAAGTGATAATTATTGCTGCTACTACTGTTATTTTATTATATCAAAAACACATTGAGAAAAACACATTAGCTGGACATTTTGACATAATTTTCCAGATCTGATGAATATTTAAAAATAAAAGTGGAAGGGTGACTTCAGTAGACAATACTGGGAATTGAGGCCCTTGTTCAAATAAGATAAAGATGTGCTTGACCTAACACATGTATTCAATGGACTTAGATAAATGTTAGTGTTTGTGTGCTTGTGAGATCTGAGCCTTACAAAGGGTATGAGACAGCACTGGTACTCGTGTGTTAAAATAAATGGAAGGAAATGAGATAACCTTTTGTCAGGGCTTAGTGCAGGTAAGGGAAAAAAGGTTACACCTGCCAGATAATTTTTCTTTTTTGATGACTACTGTTATTTACGATACTAGCAAGAAGGACAAATCAACAAGTGTTAAAATCAGTTATTGTCAGTTAAATCAGAGTCATTTCCAAACAGCTACCATTTACAGAAATAACACCTGTTCTATGTAAAGTAAAATATTTTTGTTGAATATTAAAGAAATAAATTAAGATATGAAATGAGACATTAGCTCTGGCATTCTGAAGACACTTAAAAGCCCAAGGCAGTTTATGTTTAATTGGCTCTCCAAGGTAGAAAACAATTTTATATAGACAGATCCCTTAGCCTCTTATCCTTCATCCCTACCTTGGACTTACCCATCTGAAGGAGAGCTAGAGGAGAAGTAGAAGTACAGTCTAGCTGGAGGAGTGGATAGGTCAGTTTCCCACCAAGCAAATAATTCCTAGGTATCTTGAGAATTTGCTATAAAAATCAAGACTCTATTCTTTCTTCTATACTCTGTCCTATTTGAAGCAAATAATACTAATTCAGTAAATGGTCCTCAGAAGAACAGTTGCTGAGATTAATGCAAAGTTGAGAAGCTTCAGAGAAGTTTTGCTCTCATAAATGATCAATTTGACTTAGTTTACTTTTACAAAGATTACAAACAGTTACTTTCCTATAGGGAGCTTCTGGACTGTAAGCAATGAGAGGCATGAGGGTGGCTGCATGCTGACTTCCAAGAATTACCTTTCTCAGATTCTGCATACAGAAGCTTTGGGCTGTAACACAAAATTTCATTTTTCTGCATGTAATAACACAGTTCAAATATCTCTTCTTCTCAGCAACTTCGTATGTTCCAAATAAATATAAGCTCTTTAAGACGTGACTATTGTAATGTACAATTGGATTAGCTGTGTCCTGGCGAGGGAAAGGATCCCAAAAGAATTATTTATCAAGAGCTATAATCACTATACATATAAAGGAAGCAATTTCTAGCACTCTCTTCATAGTGTCATGCACATATAAATGCATAAACATGAGAATATAGAATAGTACTAACAAAGGAAATCAGTATGTAAAACTAAATTTTGAGACACTATGAGGAAGATACAATATCCAAGTTTTAGTTTAATTCCAGAAATGGGAACTGTGGTTGTCATGAAGCACTACAGTATCTTTGAACTCAGTTGAAAATGAGCATTTGTTTAGTCCTGTATTCTCTTCCTTATTGCTTTATAGAAATGCAATACTTGTGGATAGACAATTTTTCGGTTTGAAGAGAAAATGAAGATAGGCAAGAAGGAGGAAACCTTGCCCACAGTAATTTGGGTGGAGAACATCTTTACTGTAGGAGATGCAGTCATTCATCTTTTATTACAAAGAAAAGAAAAAAGATAAATCATTGTTGAGGAAGCACTGCCATTTTGTCTTGGTGAGTTATTTCATTTTCAGGTGATACAACATAACTCTGCCTCATTCAGGGAAGAAGAGAAATGTAATATAAAATGTAATTTCCCCTTCTTAGAGTAAAAGGGATATCTATGCACAAGCACAAATACTATCACATTCAGAGGGTCATGATAAAAGTATATGTGTTTATTCTGCTTATGCTTCTGAATTCAAAGACTAATTAGTTCTGACATCCTCGTACACTGATTAATCTGTTCCTCCCATACATGCCACTCTTAGTGGTTATTTATTCTACAACAGTGTGATTTGCCACTATGATTTTTTAGGCTCAGTGTTGGCTCCACATGATCCTGTAATTATTGCCATTTTAAAAAATTCAATTTACATGCATTTTATAGTCTTCTCCAGGTTGTAAATATTTCTTACAAAAACTGTTCCTACTTAAGTGAATGGAACTGCACACTAAGTAAATAGAGTGAACTCAGCACTCAGAAAACCTATTGAGGTATATATTTAACTGTCCTGCATGTTAACCCTATGATTGCAACTATCTTGTGACTATGAAGTCACAGTTTATATGCAGTTAACAGATGAGAAGGGAACAATTTCTAGTCTGAATTTTTGGTCTATTTTTATTATACACACTAGGAGTAAGGGTTTAGAGGATCCTAAGTACTGTTTCATTCCCTCATAAACCCCTTAACCTCTCTTTTCTTACTTGCACAAAAAAAAATAGGGCAATCTTATCCCAGTAGAGATTTGTATTGACTCACTAATTAAACTTAGCTTCCTTATCCTCTATTTCTGAATAGATGATAGAAATATTGTTCTCTATTTTCAATAACCAGTGTATTTTACTGCATCTGAGTTTATGGCTTAGACTGGAACATGGTGTGTCATGGATTTTCTCCATCTTTCCTGAAGCAAATAAGATCCAAACAGAGATATAATCCAGAGAACTCACATAACAGCATAGACCAACATTGCTAAATAAAATGTATTCTATCCATCAGAAAATACCACTGACTGTATGTCTGTTCACAGCTACAAATTCCCCTCAGGAAAGTGATGTAAACAATGTTTTGTATTTTTCAAGGGCTTTGAGATAATCATTAATCTTTTAAAACAAACAATAAAATAGGTTGTTTATCAAGACCTTAATGGTGTTTTTTAACTGTGGTTTTTCTGGAACTGGTTTGGAAAAAGCATATTTATGTTGTATTTCCTAAAAACAAAAGGAGCAGATAATACTGATAATCTCTGATAGATTGTAGTTGCTGAAAAAGATCATTCTTGGTATTTGAAAGGCGGGCTTCATATGAGGAGAGCAGAATGTGATCTTGTTAGCTGTATTAGTGGTCTCTGCTTAACAATGCTTGAAATCAATAAATTGACTTAATAAATATATTGCTCATACTTCAGCAAAAAGCACATAGTCAATAGACACTGAATTAATATAAATATTTTAAAAATATTCTAAATACATGCTTTTAAAATAATTTTCATACATTCATATTTGTTTCTTGGGATTTATAAACTTTATGACAGTGCCAGTTCCACATTTTACGTTTTTCTGTTTCTGCCACTCTGCTGCATAATAGTAAACTAAGCCTTTTGTTTCAGCTGTCAGGGGGTATCTTTTTGATATAAAATCTGTTTGTAGATTCTGATACTAGTGTTCTTTATCTTCTAAATGAAAGAAATAAATACTCTTTCATATTCTAAAATCTCTTTCTTTCTCCTTGTAGGCAATTTACATTAAAAGTGACAAAGTTTTCTTTGCTTGTTTGACTGTTTTTATTCTTTTATTCTTGTAATTATATACTTGCCCAGGAGGAGAAGTTTGAACAGAAAATTTCATGATCTACCACAGTTCTTAGACAGTTCTCTGCTCCATCTGCTCTTACCCTTAACTTCATGCATCCAACACCAGTGTTTACCTCACAGTGCAAAGATCCACATTTTTTCTACTCTTTCTCTGAATAGGAGTGTCCTTATTTGAAAGAAAACTTTATTTCAGGAGCTGCATAGGGAAGCTTCTACAACAGCTGCCTGCACTGTGTTTGTACTGTGGATAAGTAGGTGAGTTTGAATAAATTAGGAACATAATAGCATATTTTGATTCCCTTAATAAATAAGACCAACATGAATCTTTTCTTAGTGGTGACACTAACAATCACTGATAGCCAGGCCTGTTATCTTTGCAGTATGAATTCTTAATTGAAAAGCCAAAGTCTTGAATACAAGATGTAGTATTATTGCAGCAGAAAATAAATGCAAGCCCTTGGCATTAATCCCACTGTGGTTTAAGATAATCCACAAAAACATAAACCACAAATAACAAAATACTCCAAAATTGTAGTTTTCATTAGTTTCCTTGCAAAAGTAATACACTTTTGTTATTAATTTTGCTGCTGTTTCTCATCTTATTGCTGTTTTCAGTAAATTGTTCGCATTTCAAACAAATATTCACCATTTGTGCCTCCAATTCTCAACTCTATCCTGCTTTATTGGGAAGGGGGAGGGAAAGGTGGAGTGAGAGAATGGCACTTGGTTTTGGACAGTCTTGATATGGGCAATGAATTAGGGAGTACTGTTCCTAAACCATGACATTGATGCCTAATGTTAGGTTCCAACCCACAAGCATGTGATTAAGTCTCCTGATCCACTGACTGAGCAAGCAAAGGCATGGGATGATATAGAAAGTCTTCTGGGTCCTGGCCAAAACTAGGACAGGTATACAGAATCAGCAACCATAATTCAGACTTAAAGAAAGACTGTGTGTTCTGAGTTCTGGGGACAGTGTGGCTGCACAGTGCCCAGGCAGAAAGGGACCTGGGGGCGCTGGTGACAGCAGCTGGACATGAGCCAGCAGTGTGCTCTGGTGGCCAAGGAGGCCAATGACATCCTGGCCTGGATCAGGAATGGTGTGTCCAGCAGGAGCAGGGAGGTCATTCTTCCCCTGTACTGGGCACTGGTGAGGGCACACCTCGAGTGCTGTGTCCAGTTCTGGGCCCTCAGTTTGGGAAGGACCTTGAGATATTTGAGTGCATCCAGAGGAGGCAATGAGGCTGGAGAGGGGCTTGGAACTCAAACCCTGTGAGGAATGGCTGAGGGAGCTGGGGCTGTTTAGCCTGGAGAAAAG